>JAVSBS010015434.1:36140-53574 GCA_033124195.1 Coracias cyanogaster | reverse complement strand
GCTCTGCTAAGGAGGGGAAGGAAAGGGGGGGTGATAGAGAGGCTTGGTGGGCGCTCAGCCAAGGTTAACCCACCACATATATAGATGGAGAAGCAAATAGCATAGGTACAGGCAGATACATCATTTATTAATTATTAACACTAAGTTAGGGGTTTTTTTTTTCTGACACATTCTATCATCTTACAAAATGGCAAGTTTTCAGTTTTCTGAAGTAGAAGCCTGAATCCAGATATAACATTGAGTTTTTGGTGATTCTTGGATTTGCACCTCAGGACTCTGTCTAAGGCTCAGCACATACTTGATTCATTTCATGAACTTGTATTTTTATGTTCCTAAAATGTTTAATTTAGTTTTCAATCTCACCTCCCATCTATTTATTGTTTCCTTTAACAGCATTTTTCTCATCTTCCAAGTTCCATAAGTGAAGAGTTGTAATAAATTAAACTGGCAGTTAAAAAGAATTTGACCATCCAATGATTAAATTTTTCAAAATGCAGTGCAACAGGCTCTGAATTAATTTTTGTCATTAATGATACTGGAAGGATGTTGTGTAAGCTCCACTATGAAATTTTTATTCTCCTCCTAGTCTGTTGCAGGTGCATTGAGCTAGTCAAGGCAAAAATACAGAATCAGAAGACTAATGACAATTCTCATATACCTGTTTTTTCTTCACAAATCAATGTTTAAAAAGTTAACATCCAGGCATTTCAGTAAGCAATCCGGCAAGATCTGAACTGATAAAAAGAATCACGAATTTACCTTCACTAGTGTACTTTTCACCTCAGTTTGTATATGATGAGGTTTACCTGTTCTCATTTTTCCTTAATAGTCCACAAGTATTGCACATAGCTTGTCTTTGACTGATGATCCTAAAAACTCTCTATATAATAGCAAGTACTCTAGGAGTAATGGTCAAATTCTAGATTATAACAGTAAGTCAAGAGACTCTGTTAAATATCATTGCTGTTGCTAAACTGGTAGTGGAGAAACATAAGAGGAAAAAGTTTTACCTCATTGGATCACAGGAAGTAATGGCTGCATTTAGAAAGATTACTGTGTCCAATTTGGGCCCCAGAGTTTAAGACGGATGGAGAAAACTGGAGAGGGACCACAGAGAGCTACCAAGATGATCAAGGAGCTCATAGATTGTGAAGACAGGCTGGAAGATCTGGGCTAAATTAGTTTAGTAAAGAGGAGAGTATGGAGAGATCTAGTAATGGTCAACAGGTGCTTGCAGGGCAATGACAAAGAAAGCAGAGGCAAACTCTTTTCAGTAGTATTAGATACTACAGCAAGAAGCAGTGGCCAAACATTACAGCTTTGAAGGTAGAAGTTAGGTATTAAGAAAAATAAAAATCCCTGCAGTACAGTGTAGCCCTGAAAGGATTACTCAGAGAGGCAGTGGCATCTCTGTCATTGGAGGCAAAACCTCAGCTGACCTCATCAGATGCTGTCAAAAGCTATCAAAAGTCTGTCACATTTCTTCAGTTCTATGTTCTGTAAAATATCTACTTCTGCATCATGACTTATTTATTACAGATCTGAATGATAACACCAGACTCTTGACAGTCTGTTTAATTCTAAATTCCATAGCTGTAGAATAAAGGAAAATAGTAGTGGCAAATAGGCAGTGCAGAAGATTTTATCTGTATACAAGAGTTCCCTGTCATCATCCTGAAGTCATGCTACTGAGATACTCACTGCTTGTTTTGTGGCAATGCTGCTGTTATTAAATTATACTGTGAAGGACTCAGCAAATAGTAATCTCCACTAATTTTTTTGTAGTGAAGAAGATTCCTTTGTGCACAGAAGATGTTCACAAAATGTGACATATTTCAACCTCATTGCATCCTAGAGAAGGACATGTTGCTGCTGAAGACTGCTGCCTTGCTGCCCTGAATTCTCAAAAATCAACAAAATTTTCATACTCTCTTCTCAGCCATAAAGGCAAAGTAAGCATCTAGTTATGCATTGCAAACCCATATATTGTCAAGTTGAGGGAGTTAATTGAAAAAAAATACCCTAAAAAAACAATAGTTTCATTGAAGTAAGATGAAAAAGAAAAAAAAAAAAAGCAAATGAATAATAAGGCTCAGAGACACATTAAACTCTTGAAGTAACAGTCGAACCTGTTCTCTGGAGCTTATCAGTGCAGAACCTGTGCCAGCTTGAGCAGAATAGAATTTTATTCACAAAGATGAATTCCAGCTCTAACTCTGTTTCCTTTTATAGCAGTTGGATTTTCTGGGCCTAATTTTTTACCTAAATCAATATAAACAGAAAATGACTGCAGAAGTTATTCCATTGTCTCCACTAGAGAAGGAAACACTGGGTTTGAAAGTCACATGTGAGCAACATATTACTTTTTGGAAATAGACTTTTGAAGGTCTTTTTGAGCTGCCAGAAAATGTTTCACAATTCATGAGGTATAACAATAACCACTGGCAACTAATGTTGCTATAAAAAGGGTGAAAAATTAAATAAATTAGTCTAAAAAGAAAAGAACACCTAGATAATTTCATGACATTAAACACTGAGTTGTAAACAAGGGGGAAGGGAAGGGATACAATCAGAAATCAATGGACCAAAACTGATATTTGAACAACAGGCTATTCAATGAATAAAATAAAGAAAGGGGTGACGTGCAATTATCCTCCCTTCTTCCTCCACAGTGCTCTCTGAAAATAGTGAGGCATCTGGTCACATTTGCGTTAATACTAAGCAATCTCAAGCCACTTACAATTTTCATATGTTGAGCTTATCTCATTACCAGGAGATTTTAAAATCAACTCACTGCTTACAGGCAATAGAGCTAGTGTATCAAAAAGACAACTTCTTAGTAGAAAGGTAAGTCAACAGGTTGCAATTAGTTCTTTACCTGAGTGTCTGAGCTTGTTAATGAAATTCATTCTTTCATTACAACATCAAAACCAGCATATACCGAGACTGTCCTATTTATGAATATTGAATGACTTAGAAAAATGGGATCTTGCTTTGTTTTCCCTACTCTTTTGATTTCCCTTCTGCTTACATACACTTCTTGTCCATGTTCTCCTGTCTGCCTTTTGTCATACTACCTTAGGAGAAATTGTAGTGTGCAGCATCAGAAGGTCCATCCAGATGAGAAAGAACTAAAAAAGAAAGCTCAATAACTTTTAATTAAATGAGTAAATGATCTTTGTTGACAGGGAACACAAATGCAAACCAGAATTCAGAGCAACCACTGTTAGGTGTTTGCCAATCCATAACACTCATTCATGAGTAATAACTTATTCTACAGCTATTTACAAAAAGTCGTGTTTTCTCATGTTTCATTTATGTTTGCTATTCTGTCCCTCCCTTCTACACCTGTTTTGTCAAATGCAGGGAATAACAAAGCTTTGCATGGATCAACCATGGGCGAGTGTAGGGTGCTGCACTGGGGAGGAATAACCCCATGTACCAGTACAGGCTAGGGGCTGACCTGCTGGAAAGCAGCTGTGGAAAGAGACCTGAGAGTCCTGGTGGACAACAGGGTAACCATGAGCCAGTAATGTGCCCTTATGGCCAAGGAGGCCAATGGCTTCCTGGGGTGCATCAAGAAGGGTGCAGCCAGCAGGTCAAGGGAGGTTCTCCTTCCCCTCTACTCTGCCCTTGTGTAGCTGTATCTGGAGTACTGTGTCCAGTTCTGGACAAGAGACATAGAGAGCTGCTGGAGAGGGTGTAGAGAAGGGCTAGTAAGATGATTAGGGGATTGGAATATCTCCTTTATGAGGAAAGGCTGAGGGATTTGGCTTTGTCTAGCCTGGAGAAGAGAACACTGATGGGGGATCTCATCCACACTTATAAATACTGAAAGGGTGGATGTCAGGAAAATGGGGACAGTCTTTTTTCTGTGATGCCCAGTAACAGGACAAGAGGGAATGGAAATAAACTTGAGCTCAGGATGTTGCATCTAAACATGAGGAGGAACTTTACTTTGAGGGTGGAAGAGCACTGGAACAAGCTGCCCAGAGAGGTGGCAGAGTCTCTGTCTCTGAAGACATTCAAAACCCACCTGGATGCCTTCCTGTGTAACCTGCTCTAGGTGGTCCTGCTCTGGCAGCGGGGTAGGACTAGATGATCTACAGAGATCCCTTCCAACCCCTACCATTCTGTGACTCTGTGAACCAAAATGTTGCAGAAATAGCTTTTTCTTCCTGTTTGAAAAATTTCACTTAACATATATTTCTGAGGTTTTTTTGTTTAAAAAACCTTTGTTGTTTGTTTTATTTTTTGTTTTGTTTGTTTGAGAACATTTTGCTTATATTTTTGTAAAAATGGATACCTTTTACTTTGAAAATACTTTGGGTTAACTTTTATATTTTAGTTTCTAGTGAGTGTATTTCCAGTCTTTGGCAATACTTTCTGGAATAGTTTTCTGTACAATAAAACATTCAAAGAAAAACCTTTACTTAGTGACCAGGTCAATCACTATGAAAGTCATTTTAAAATGAACACACATGATTATCAGTTGCAACTGGGAACCATAGAGTTAATTGAAGGGGTGAAATATGGGTTCATTCAGATGTGGATTCAGTCTGCTTCTCTACCTTAGAATAAGACTTTGCAGAAAGACATTTGGAAACAGAGGATGTAGAGGCTATGTTCCCTAGTGCAGTAGGATTCAAAAATCTGCATTTGTCACTTAGGCCATAGAATACAATTTATTAAGGGTCTTGCATCTCACCATAGAAATGTCAAGCTCCTAGGTGTAGGTGGGGCTTCTGTATGTTCCATGTCCAAAAGAGTATAACCAAAACAGGTATAACACATGCCAGGAACACTTTGTTGCTTCCAGACTAAGGTCATTGTTGAACTGAGATTTTAGAAATGGTATTTTATCAATTCAGTGATTATATCTCTGCTTAGTCCTCCTTTATGTACCTTTGTCTTTTTTGAAACTCTTGATTTTAACATCCCAAATGAATTACCAACCCGTAAACTTCAGCAGAATTAGGCTAAGACCTTTATTCTCTCATTTATTCACCTGCAGAACAGGAACGTATATTTTCCCATGTTGGAAGAATGTCTCAAGAGGTGGCATAGGTGCATTAAAGAACAGTCAACAAACATATTTTCAAAGAGTTGTTATTAATATAGAGCAATATTCTTTTAAAGCAGTGTGGTCTTTTTTTACATATTCATAGGTAAACAATGTCCAGACAAATTTAAAACAATTTCACATAGAACAACTGGTCTTTTCTTTTGACATTGTTTTCAGTAGGTCAACATTTTTCTCTATTTTTTTTTAAACTGTTTTCCCCCTGCTAGGTGCTGGTAATTTTCCAAACCAATCAAGCAGACTTTTCAGGAGAAAATGTGAGGTGATCTTGTGCTCAAAATACAGCAAAAAAGCCACAATTAGAAAAACTTGGAGTTTTAAACCTTTTATCTTATTTTTTTGCTGATAGTAATCATGGACTATGAGGGGGTGGGGGATAAAAACAAATAAAAGAGAGGTTCTATTTTGAAGGCGAGTGGTTTCTTTAAACACACAAACTAGTTATTTGCTGGTTAAGTGTGTTCACTTTTTCAATGTCTTTGGATGAACTATAATCCCAAATCAAATATTGTCATGCATTATTAAATTAAGTCAATTATGTGTCAAACAGATGATGTTATGTATGAATTTTGTGCTGATAGGGACTGTATTTTTAGAGGGCAGTCAACATATTAAATCCTAAAAAGAGGCAATATATTTTTCTGCTTGCAGATCCCTTTGTAATTCACTAGGATCCATAATATAGAAATTCTTACATGCCAAATGCAACCCTAACACTTTACAAGGAAATGTAGTGATAAAGAATTCAGAGGACTAGAGGAAATACAAATCCATTATCAACTTTAGACATCAGGCTGCGTTGGCAGTTTTTTAATTCTTGTGAAGTTTATTCCACTTCTGTTTTTAATTTACTTTCAGTTTTCCCTGCCCCATGTAAGGGCCCCCTGGCATACATATGCTATTGATACAAAAAAAAAAAAAATGGTTAGAGAATGCAGTAGCTCTTCTCTCAAAACTCCACAGGCCATTTAGCATCTTGTACATGCTTACCAAGTGCTTATTCTTACCTTTAAGGAGGGTAGCTAAGGGGCAGCTTTTCTGATTCTCACCTTATGTTGCAACTGACCATCTGTGCAGAGATTATTTGGAATATCCCCGATTTCTCAGCCCACTAAACTCCACATACACAAAAGTAAATTTACAAAAAAAATTTACAAGTTGACTGGATTATTGATTTAAAAAAAAAAAAAAAAAGCAGCAAAGCAGAAGGTCAAACTTGCAGCCATATGGTAAACTCTTACCTAACAGTGTAATTAAAATGTTTCTGAAGGATACACTAACCTTTCACAGGTTTCAATTACTGTGTTACATACATACAGAAAATCCCCTTGTATCCCATAATGTTATGGGAGGAGGCCTTCTCCATATGATTCATGTAAAGCTTTGCTTGGAAATGCAGAGAGTTCCACACACTATTGTACTGGATTTATTGTGGACATGATTTCCACCACAGCTAAGGCTTGCTTCCTGAAATATTCCATCTGTAGTGCATTGTCCATTACGTATTTTTTAATGCCTGTTTGATATAATTTGCCAAGGAAATGTCTCTTCATGTAGAGCTCTTGCCTTGCCTTCTCTTCTGCAAAAATTCTGTTTAAGATACATTACAAATTCAACTCCTATTTGCGCCCATTCACCTAAAAAACCCAAATGAACCCACTGACAGTGTTGGATTTATGTGAGTAGAACTTATGACAGAATCTGGCCCAAAAGAAATTAAAATAATGATATCTGCTATCAGACAGAGGATTAAATACATCTAAGGCTTACAGGAGTCCTGAATAAAGGTAAGTAAATTAGCTTTGTTTCTTTTGGGAATAAAAACAAACTTAAGTGCATATTTTTTAAAATTTTATTTGCCTCAATTTTCAACACACACTACTCACAAGGTTATTGCCAGCTGTCTCTGAACAGCTAAGCTGGCAGTATGCTCACTTTTGGTTTGGACTCCAAGATGAGAAAAGGCATGCTGCACTGCAAGCACGCTTCCTGATTTCCTGGGAAGACAGCCGGACTTGCAGACTGAAATTATTTCTTTTTAATTGCTACTCAGACGTGATGTGCAGAATGTGCTACTGAAGAGTTTGCCTTCAGTTTTGTCCCAGAAATCAGCATTCTAACATTAAGTTGATTTTTAGGAGAGAAACTGTTGGTAGAACTTCTACCAGATGCGCAGGAGGAAGAACACAGTTTGAAAACTATAGGGAACAAAAAAGTGTCAATAACTTCAGCAAGGAATTGCAGAGTTACAAAAGGACAGCATGTCTTTTTAAATGAAGACAACAGATGTGTTTCTTCTTATTTTTCACTCTCTGACTCAAAATATGAGACTAATCCCCAATTATATTACTGGTGCTTTCAGATGTCGTTGACAGACAGTATCTAGTCCACTTGCAGAAAATGACTGCTATTTCATAAGGGAAGAGAAACTCAAGTGCCCTCCAGATATAAATAGGAAAATTAAGGAACTTACAAACAATGGTCTAGATACTGATTTTGGATCATATTAATTTCATGTAATGAAAAGCCATCAGAAAAGATGGATTCTGAAAGCCATCAGAAAAGATTTAATCTTATTAGGTCAATTCCTTGATAAATTGCCCTGTTTTAAATTGCAAATGATGGTGTTAAATTGGAGAGTGACTTCAAACAATGTAGTTAGAAAAATGAAAGCTCAGTAAATGGCTCCATTTTCTGCTGTCACAGTTCTGTGTGGAAACAATGGCTTTATATGAGGAGAATACTTTTCTACTTCTTTTCTTAAGATATTTTGTGATTAGAAAGATTGTATACTAATGAAATTAATTATATTTTAATTAAATGAATAAATTTTTTCTCCCTGTCTAGAATTATTTCTTATCTCTTTCCTCCTTGGGATTTTTTTTCTTTCATTTTCTGGGCAAACCCAGAGAGTAAAAGCCATTCCTGCCAGCAGGTATACAATAAGATAGCTCTTTCATGCTCTTCACATTTGCTACCAGTTTTTCCTTTTAAGAGCCAAAAAGGTTCAATTTAGTTTACGGGACTATTATCTGTTACACTTTTGCACGTTTTCATGTTAGAGAAAAGGCTTAAAAACACTGAAGTTGTTAATCACTGGACAAAATGACTGAAGTTACCTGAGCATGGCCATGAGCTGCTAAGTGGTGAAGTGCTTTGGCGTGTGTTTGTTGAAGAACTAATTCTACAAAGCAATTAAATAGTTAATGGAACTCAACATTGCATCTATTTCTGTCTTTGATTTAAGAATATATAATATTTCAAAATGATAGTCTTTTTCTTTCTTTCACACTTTGTAATTGTTCTCTTCTTACACTACATGCATTTTTAAATATTTTTTTTGTACTGACTGTTAAGTTCTGAAAGAGAAGAGTTAGTTTCTTCCCTTGAACCACAAAAGGGAATAATGCTCCAAATAAAAGTAGATCAGTTGTAGATGCAAATAGAGATCCTGTATGATTAGTTGAGATTATCTCAACCATATTCATATGCCAGTGTCGCAGTCCGGGCACAAGCATCCGTGCCGCCTCCCAAAAGGGAAGAGGATCAAGGGCAAAGTGAGATACTACCCCAACAAGCTCATAGGCAATCATGGAGATCGATGAGTATTTAACAAGTTTATTGCCAAATATATTCAAATAAGTCTGTGTTTACTCTACAGAGATATTACGATATCAAAGAACGCCACGCCCACCCACTCACTCCCCCTGAGTCAACCTGGTGTGGTGTGGTGCGTGCGTGTGTATATATGTCGGTTTCTATCCTCTTCTGGCCTGTGGTGATGGTGGGTTGACAACGCTCAGCTGACAGACTTAGGTGGTTCCGAAGATGGGGGTGACTTGCCAGCTTTTTGGCACGATAGGAGTCTCTCCGACGGTGATGATGATGATGACGATGATGATGGTGTCTTTTTGCTGCAATTTTTGGCAGCAGCACGCGGCTCACGACTCGGCAGCAGCATGTGGCTTCTTCAGTGTGGTGCTAGTTTGGAATGGCGCGGCTTCTTCGGCGTGGCTTCTTTGGTGTGGCGCCCCTGGCTTGGGTGGCGCCAGCAACAGCTTCTTGCTGTAATTTCTTTCTTCTTTGGTGTGGCACCCGAGCTTGGGGCAATGCCAGTGACAGCTTCTTGCTGTAATTCCTGCAGCACTCCGCCTTGGAGGGGAAGGTTTCTATGGTGTGGTGCCCCCAGCTTGGGGCAGCGCCAGCAACAGCTTCTTGCTGTGATTTCTTTTGATTTTGGCGTGAGGTCTCAACTTGGAGCAGCGCCAGTGACATGGGGCAGGCAGCATCTTGGCTTGGTGCCACTCCCGCAACGTCGGTTTTTCCCCTCCTCCACCGTGCTCGGGTTCAGGCTTCCCTGGCAGTGGGAGGCATTTAGGATTCTTAGAGTATCAGGTTTCTTTAAGAGGCATCTTCATTCACTGCTTCCCTCCTTTAAACAGTGAGGCAGCAGCTTTCCCTCCCCCACCTCTGGCTCCAAACCTTTCGGCATTTGAACTTGGCATAGTTCCAGAAGCGGCCAGCAGTGGCATGGCGGGGCGTCTGCTTTTCTGCCGGCAGCTCCTTCAGCTGCTTTGGGGCTGCCCAAATTCTTAGAGCAGCTGCAGCAGTTTTCCCCCTCCGCCTTCCAAGAGAGGATGCCTTCCTCCCTGCAGGACGCAGTGGAAAGAGAGAGTCTTTGTTTTCTTTTGAGTTTTTGTAACTTGCCGTGTCTGATATCACTTCCGGATTTTGGAAGATTCTCCAAATGATTCATGGGAGTTGTAGTTCTTTTTAGCTGACTTAAAAAGACATTTCAGAGTACAGGGTCGGTTTACCACAAAGCTAAATTTTAATACAGAATGTAAAGTATTTTGCATTTGATTCTGAACATGTAACCAATTAACCTAGTTCTGATTAAGGAATGGAATGGTGAAGTCCTGGGGCCTGAGTTGTGGGCCCCCAGTTGGAGCTGACCTAGCAGAATGTTTTGGTTTTTCATGTTCCAGAGGCAGAACCTGGCCCACCTGTGTCTCTACGGCTCTACCTTCATCCAGGTGGTTGTGGTTGAGGTGGTGGGTGAGGCTAGGATTGTATCAACCAGGAGCTGATCTGTTGGAGAAGCTTCATGTTGGGTGTGGCTTCTGTTGGGGCTGTTTGCATCCTGCTGAGCTCTCTGGGTGGTGTCCTTCCATGTGAAGGACCACTGAGGGAGCCATCTCAGTCTGTTGTGTCCAGCAGGTGATGCTGGCACCACAGGAACCTGTGGCAGGACTGTCTGAAAGAAGACTTTTGAGGGGATGTTGCTGAGTTCAGCATTGGCTGTGTGATCAGGCAACTGACGGCAGCATAAAATGATGATGGCTTAATCAGCACAACAATTGGAGACTTGTGGGAGCATGGTTTTTTGATTGGTTCTGTTGTGGTTAAAATTTCAATGAGTCATTTACCTCAGGACTTCTGTATTATTAAAAGATGATGTAACTCCTCTAGGATTCAGTAATCCTTTTTCTGTCATTGTTACAGTAGGAACTCATTAAATTGCAGCACCACTGAATCAGATTTAACTGAAAATTTTCCATTTGACATTAGAGCTCCATTTGACTTAACTCGTGGATATGACCATCATTCCCTTTTCCTTTTGCCACCAAAAATTAAAATGTAATGCAACCACAGAGATTTTCTTGTGAATAACTGTGGAAGCAATAGAAATATGTCTATTTATGTAAGTGCTTTTGCCTGAATATATTTATTTTAGCCACTTGTCTTTTACAAACTCAACTCAGAGTTGACTCATTCTTTAACAGTGTTGTAAGAGAAGAGGCTGCTCTTAGGGTTCATGTGATGAATTCCCTTACAGAATTCCTGCTTTCACTGAAATTAGTGTGCTTTATTATTTACTTCAGTAAGATTAATAAAATTGTATCATACATATGCTTTATGAGATAATGATTAATCTAAAAAGCATATCTGCTATGTCAATATCCTTCTGTCATTGAACGCCTCTGTCATTTTTATTTATGATAAAAGGAATGTCTACACTGATTTTTTTGTATATTTAAATCAATGTACTGAAAAAAAGAAACAAATCTCATTTTAAAGATAGCATTGTCACTGTTCTGATTACAAGAATATGAATATATCTGCAGCATATGAGGCTGAAACCACTTAGGAAAGGTTAGTACCCGTTGATGTTGAGGCAATTTAAGAGTTTACTCAATGATCTTAAAAAGTGGGAGCAGGATTCAGAAACAAGATTTATGATCATAATTATAGCATCTACTTCTTAAGCATAATGTTATTTGGTCAAATTTGTAATTTCAGTATAGTTGCTTAAACTTCCTGTAGGATGCATGTGGAAAATAGGAAATCTCAGGTTGTGTTCTACAATTGCGGGTGTGAGCCATATGAACTGATAGGAGCAAGATAGTTCTTACAAGTCCTGGCCCTTAGTTTTAATGGGTTTAAACTCAGGCCTTATGACATTATCCTTACACTGAGTTATGAAAGAGTTTGTCATAAGTCTTACTTGCTTTTAAGTAAAATTTTGTTCCCATTGTGTCATTGAGTAAACGCCCACTTCATGAGGAAATAAAATGCTCCCTCAGACTGGGAGCTGACTACTGGCCACCATTACATACTTACAGTTAATTTCTCTTTCTCTGTAGACCACCATGCTAGGACTATTCCTACAAGCTGAACTCGCTGAGGTTACATTTTCCTGCATGAGAAAAGGCAAAGCTGCTTATGGTATCTCCTTGTATTTAGAAGATGGACTCCTGCAAAACTCGAGACTTGCTCTCAGACTTATATCCAAACACAGAATGTGATCTTCTTTATTTGTGTTGTACAATGTTCACGCACATGCACAAACGCAGATATAGCCCCACATATTTAAGACAAAAATTTGAGACGTTGATTCAAAATATCAAGACATACATTATTACGTTACGCATATTAAAAAAAAACTCTTCAGTTTGTTCATTTCTGTAGCTCTTAGGAAAAGTGTAGAAATAATTAAATATCTTTACAAAATGTATGTGTAACTTGAAAGAATTTGTTATTCCAGCAGTTGCATATGTGACAGAAAATATGATTTATTTATACATTTTCAATGTGCAAAATTCCAAAGAAACCCAATGTTGAAAATGCTGATAATGGGATTGCAGTTAAGTATTCAGTGGATTAACTGCTGTGTATTAAAACGTAAGCAAAAGTTCAGCTAGAAAACAATAGTACAGAAGGTGCTATCACATTTCTAGCATAACTAAACCTGGATTATTGTTATGAGCATATACTTAGTAAGTCATAGTTTTGGAAGGCGGTTCTTTCTTAGATTGTAGGCTATATATGGGGGTACTGACATATTTGGAGTTTGTACAGCTCCAAACCCGTGTATCAGTATGAAAGCCTGCAATAAATGCCTCTAGAAAGATTTTGGAAACTGCATGTGGTGATGAACATAATGTCATACTTATGAACAGTAATATACAGAGCAATAAGCAGGTTTAGTGATAATATTTTATGTGGAAAAGTTGAACTATGACAAAATGTAATGTAACTAAAAATCACAGTTTTCCAGTAAGGAATGTCAGTTTCAATTGATTGTTTCTCTTTTTCAATCAGGAATTGGGTCATTTTGGATTGAAACCTTTTTATAGCTCTATGAATTTTTCCAATAAATTGATTTTCCTTTTTCAGTCAGAACATGAACTAAATTAAAAATACCAAAATCGGTACCGAGACAAAAATTCCTTTCCTAATTACATCTAGCAGTCAGAAGTGAAAATAATGCTATATTAAGAGAACAGCTGTGTTTAAAAGTGAGTTTGAAAATATGGTGTTCTTTAGTTCTGTTTTTATCATAACTAACTGAATTCACTGATTTTCTCATTTTACCTTGTGTGAGGTAGAAAATGCTGGTGGGAAGACACCCTTAATGAGAGATTCTCTTGATGATTTATGAGCAATAATCAAATGCGGATAATTTTTCATAGTTATACTGTCTCTATACTATCTAACTAAAATAAATATATAATGCTCACTTTTAGTAGGTAATGAGCAATCATGACTCAGACATAATAGGGAACAAATCTATTGAGTAGCTCTATGGTAGGTCAGCTTTTCTGGTATATGTTAGACCCATTTTAATTGGTGTGTATTCCCCCTACGTCTCTAAGTGAAAGTCAGATAAACTGACTCAGAAAGGCACTTTGATTTTGGAGGGAGAGAATGGATGATTCTTTACTTTTTGCTTCGTGCATATACGGAACAGTTTACACACAGAGAGAGGAAATGAACCCTCTGTTAGAGAGATGTTAGGAAAATACTGCATAGGAGAGACAAGGAGCAAACAACATGCAAGCATCTAATATAACTTTATTTTGAAATGTGCGCAACCAGGTTCATTTTAAACACTAGAGTTTTGAGCATTCAGTTTCCTCAAATCCAACAGTTTCACTTTTCAGCAGGAGTATTTCTGACTACTACTACTACTACAATGACACTTAATAATACTTGTATAATAAACAACAGCAATAATAATATTATAGTAATACTCCGTGTTGTGTAGACCACATAAAACTGTTTTACAGACACCTAGCAAACACAGTCCTGCTTAACTTTATTAACAAATGTAATTTTAATGTAGTTTTTCCTCCACATTTTAATAATTTTAGGTTAAAAGGATAGTATTGAATATTTGTATGATGTGTACAATACGTAAAATTTGAAAGCCTTTATTATTATAAATGCTTTACTTACAGTAAGTGTAAAGTATATATTGTAGAAATGGAGAATCATTGTGGTGTTGCTACTAATGTTCTGTTTAAGCCTATGCAGAGTATTAGAAAATCAGCATATGTGACTGAATCTTGCAGGGATTCTTATATAAAAACTCAGTTATTGCTCAGTAGAATTGGATAATTATCTATAGTGAAAAGGCAATTTCATAATTAAAGATACAAATTCATTTGCTAAAAATACATTAGAGTGTGTAAAAAGATGACAAGTGAAATTAAGTATTGACATGGATAATATAGGATTGTTTGTCTTTTAGGATTAGTAATTTTTAAAACCAAATGTCATAGCACATTAAGAATATTAGGCTAAAATCCAGGAAAACATACAGATGTTTTAGATGTATTCAGGACACACACTAACCTTGTTCTTAAAGTTAATTATATATTTAAAGTTCTGTCTTGTGCAGAAATAAAGATAAAACTCATTTACATTATTTTATTTTTGAATAAAATAAACATATTCTTGCTGGTATAATGAAAATATGTGTATGGAACTAAGAATGAAATTAATTTAATTTGATACCAGTGCAAAATTTCCATTCATGTAGACAAATTATTTAAGTTATTCAGCACCATTTAAAATTTGTGACTATTGTTATTTTAAAGAGTTTTGTTTCTTTTCCCTATAATTTTTTTAGTTAACAGAGGCCCACCAAGTATCCAGGAAGAATAATTCTGTGCTTTACTGTGTTGCAGGCATTGAAATGCAGTTGTTTTAATATTTGAGTTTAATTTTTTTTCAATTAAAGGACGTTGAATTCAACAAGCTAGCAAGAAAATACAGTGGCCAGTTGGTTAAGCCTGTGGAATAGTCTTGTTTATTGTGTTAGTAGAAGTCACAGAGTCAGAATAATTTAGGTTGGAAGGGACCTCTGGACATCAGGTCTCAAAGCAGATCCAACTAGATCAGGTGCTCTGGGCCATGCCCAATTGAGCTTTTAATATCTCCAAGTATGGACATTCCACAACCACTCTGGGCAACCTGCTGCAGTATTTGAATACCCTCATGGAGAAAATGTTTTTACTTATAGCCAGTTTTCCATGTTGCAGCATTTATGTCTACTGCCTCTTGTCTTTTCACTGACCTTTGAGAACATCCTGGCTCCATCTTTTCTATAGTCTCCTATAAGGTTGTTTTAGATGGAAGGTCTTTCCTTAGTCTTCTCTTCATAAGGCTGAACAGATCTAATTCTCTTAGCCTTTATTATGTATAATTTTCTCTAGGTTCCTCATCATTATGGAGGACTTGCTATGGTATGTCCATGTCTTTCTGATACTGGTAACATCAAAACTTTACACGGTACTCCAGATGCAACCTCACAAGTGCCATGCAGAGAGGGTGAATTGCTGCCGTTGACTTTCTGGGTAGTCTCTTACTAATGAAGACCAGAATGCTGTTGGCCTTCTTTGCTACCAGTGCACACTGATGACTGATGTTCAGCTTCTTGTTCACCGGGACCACTAGGTTCTTTTCTTGCAAGGCTGCTTTCCAGGCAATAAACCTGCATAGTTGCATGGAGTTATTCCATCATATGTACAAGTCTTTGCATTTCCTCTTTTTTTTTTTAACTTCATGAGGTTCTTGTCAGGCATTTATCTACTTTGTCAAGGATTCTATGAGTAGCAACCCTGCTTGCCAGTGTATCAGTCACTTCCCACCTTTTAGCTACTGTCAGCGAACTTGCTGGGAGTGTACTCTGTCCCATTAAAGTTGTTCATAAAGCCATTAAATACTATTCACCCTAGAACTGATCTTCAAGAGATACTACTAGTTTGGAGTAGCTGGTTGGAGTTTGTGCAGTTGACCTCTAAACATGACAGATAATTTTCCTCACACCATGCTGTACACTTACCCAGTACGTATCTCATCAATTTGGCTACACAAGTACTGAGAGAGGTGATATCAAATGCCTTGCTAAAAGGAAACTAAACATTTGTTCCTCTCATTGTAGAAAGCAATTGGATTGCTCAGCTAGAATTTGCACTTAGTAAATCCCTATGGGCTGTTTCTAGTAATTATTTTGTCTTTAATGCCTTCTGAAATAGCTTCTAGGAGGATTTGCTTCATAACCATGATGGGGACTTTGACTGAACAGCCTGTAGTTCCTTGAGTCCTGCTACTTGTCCTCCTTGAAGTATAGATGTAACTTGAGACTTTGGTTCAGGCTAATACATATTAATGCAATTAGTCAAAGTTGTAACACAGTAATTTTAATTATTTTCATATAAGGAAGCAACACAGTGGGTGGTACAAAGAGGGAACTGATTACATGATATAGGAAAAAGAGAAGTGTTTTGGGTTCTACTTCAGTTTATACTCCCTTTCATCCAGAAATGTGTAGTAGTACCATTTGTTCAATTTAAGTTCTAGTATAAAAGTAGTTTTTGTGATGTCTGCACTGATACATGGAGAAGATCTTATTCAAACCTCTTAATAAGGAATACAATAATGTACACTGGGAGTTTTGTATATGAGTGCTCCTATCAGTTATGTACAACAACAGTAAGAGCAGACAGGCCAGCAGTACCCACTTTTCCCCTTTCCATTTGTAGGTAAGTATTTTTGAAAATGTATCCAATCTTATCTCCATTTTAAGGTCACATCAGCAAGTTGATAATTCAGAGAAAAAAGTGCTGAGGGTTTTAAAATTAACAGCTCTGAACAAGCTTCTGTTGGCTATTCTAGAGAGGGTTTGATGGTATATCTCTTAGAATATTTGCTTTAGATGCATCACTAACTGTAGCAAGGCTTATACTAGCAGAAGAGTTTAAGTTTTACGACAGTTTATACTGATTTCACAAATGAAGTAAGTTATAGTAATAAAGGATATTTTGCTGATTTATATTAGTTATATTACAGCTTTTGTCAGTATAAAAAAGTAACTAAAAGTCACACTGTCATATGATTTTATAAGCTTACAAAAATATCTCATATAGATCAATTTTGAATGCCTTTTCAGATTTAATATAGGTTATCTTCCTAATTGCTGATGATTATTTGAGTAAATCAGGTTGGTACTTGGACGCAACAACTATTGAAAAAACAGCTATGTGATCAGTGAAGCTCATGAAAGGACTGATTACATTGACATTTTGATTGACTTTTTTGTATTTTGAAAGTTTGAATTAGCTCTGATGCTATTTAAATCCTGTGTGATGTGATAGCCACTTCCACGGTGCAGAAGAAACAACCTGAAGTGAAATAAATGGTATTCTTCCTTTTTTCTTCTTCCTACTTTTTACATGTATGAAATGCAATGTAGTTCTACTTTTCTTGTTGCTCCTTTCTAGATAGTATAAGGCAGATTAATAACAGGGATGTACCTTTGTTATGGTGCAATATAAACATGAAGTGTGCTGGATGCAGAAGAAATGATTTTAGTGTTTTCTAAGAGGTTTTGTTGCGCAGACAAATTAACAGGAGACTGGAAAATCAAGACTGCTAAGAAATCCCAAATATATCATTACAGAATTGTACAACTTTTATTTATAAGAATCATAGAATCATAGAATGTTAGGGGTTGGAAGGGACCTCTGGAGATCATCAAGTCCACCCCCCCTGCCAAGCAGG
>JAVSBS010015434.1:25473-36040 GCA_033124195.1 Coracias cyanogaster | reverse complement strand
GCAGCGATGCCTTCCTCCCTGCAGGACGCAGTGGAAAGAGGGAGTCTTTGTTTTCTTTTGAGCTTTTATATCTTGCCCTGTCTGATATCACTTCCAGCTTCTGCAAGGTTCCCTGATGATTCATGGGAGTTGTAGTTCTTTTTAGCTGACTTAAAAAGACATTTCAAAATACAGTGTCGGTTTACCACAACCAGTATTAATGGGGCCATGAGCTACCTTGTGTAGTGGGAGGTGTCCCTGGCCATGGCAGGGGGATTGGAGCTAGCCGATCTTTAAGGTCCCTTCCAACCCAAAACATTCTATGATTATGATTCTATGATTCTATGATTCCATTTTAATAGCCACTTGATATTTGAATCTCTCTAAAGACTTGCTGCTTTTCAAAAGTGATTTTATCTGCTTGTTTATAGGATTCTTTTTTCTTTAATGTTCGTTGTCTGTAGGCTATATTTTGTTCAGCATTGTGCATTCTGATGTATTGCATGTAACTTTGAATGGCCAATACATATAAATTAGCAAAATTCAGTTTGAGGTAAAAAATGGAAGTCAGAGACATGTCTGTTACATGGAAAATGTACTCAGTCCAGCTTTTATGCAATACCTTCTGAATGAATTGCACTTCTTCTTGCTCTCTTCTCTGCTACCTAAAATGCTTTCCTCAAATTATTCAATATAATGTTCTATTTCAGTTGTACTTGTTCTGCCTTGTAGAACATTATTTAGCACAGGTCAGCAGAGGGACAAGCTTCTGTATCATATGGCACAATTGCGCTTTGGCAAAGGTGTACTGACAATGCTTCTGCTTCCTCAGCAGATTCAGGTTTGGAGCTGTTCACTTCTACCTATAAACCTCTGAGTTCCTATGCCAAAAACTTAAGACATGTTTGTGGAAGTAACATCCTCCCTACCTTTTTATCTGGTCTCTGGAAACACTAATGTTTTCATTGAGGAAACAGGTTTCAGGGCCAGGTTCATGTGAACTGTTGGAAGCCAGCATTTTAGTATCAATTGGTACCTAAAAAAGATGCTTCTTTGAAATAACTGTGCAAACATATTTGATTTACGTTCTGGCTAAAAGGAAAGAAAAACTATCTGCACCATTATTAGACACCATATGTATCAGTGACCTGTAAATTATATTAATTGGTCAACCCCCAAAAGCAACAGGTAGTTATTTTCTGGTTGTCAAGGTTTAGGGTCAGGGCAGTTTGCTAGAATTATAATGGATGTTGTATGTTAACCCCTCTCCCCTCCTAAAGGGGAAGAGAAAGGGAATAAGTGAGAGAGATAGTTATGGATTATAAAACTGAAACAGCTTTAACAAAAATCATCATAATAAAATGGAATATATACAAATATATACAAAACCAATATTGAACCCATCCTCCCTGATGGCAATTACATCCCCTGTAAAGCAGGCACCAGGAAGTCCCAGGCTGGACTCAGCAGCAGACAGGAACCAGATTCAGGAGCTGGATTCTGGAACTGGATTCAAAAGCACATGGATTGGGATCAAAGGCAGAAGGGACAGAGTCCTCCTTGGATGTTGGCCATTGAAGTGGGGAGCTTGACCCTCCTGGTCCCTCAGCTTTATATCAAATTTAATGTATATGGGATGGAATACCTCGCTGGTCAGTTTAAGGTCACCTGTCCTGGCTGCTCCCCCCCGCAGGTGTGGCCATTCACTTTCTGCACCCCCAATATGGTACACAAGATTTAGCAGTGAGCTTGGCCTGCACACCAATCCTTGGTTGCATCTCTAAACGTCGAGCATTATCACTGCTAGAAGCAGACACTGTCTCTGAGGATATAACTCTGTGCAAAAAGACAAATGAAAAGTAAAATCACTGAACAGAATTAGTTCTGTTCTAACTCAAACCAGGACACTAGTCAAGCCCATTTCAACTGCATTTGAGTTAAACTATTTTTAATCTTTCATTAACAAGATTCCTTAGATACAAATTCATGAAAGTTCACAAAGTCCTCCAATAAGGATAGAAACCAAAAGTACAGAAGTTGGAATTTGCATGTCAAATCCATTTCAAACAGCTGCTTTCAGCTGCTTTGCCCATTGCATAGTTATTTATGTTGTTCAGAGAGAAGAGCTCTTAGTTACCTCTACACTTCACTTCTGATTAAGATATTGTAGGGTTTGGGGAGGGGTTTTTTGCTGTTTTTTTAGTAGGGAAGGACTTCTAGTAGAACTGAGTAGTAATACATTTACGTAGCTTGGATTTAAGACTGGCTGTATTTTATTTCCTATGAAATTATTCCAAATATTCCAGAACAGCAGAGATGTATATTTTAGCATATCTTGGTACCAGCACTTTGGAATTTTAGTGTATGTCCTTTTGATAGGCAATAAATTGTTTCTATTTCAGGGAGAAAAAGTACTGAGGGAAAAATCTCCTGTCTTTGATGTGGCTCAGGGAGTTTAGCTTAGACCACTGTGGGCTTCGGAGGTATCTGGCACATTGGAAGATTTGTAGAATCATTCCTTGGTATACAAGACTCTGTGTGTGTGTCTGTATTGTGATAATTAGGATTAGTTCAGTTTAGTTTGTTTTTGTTAGGTTTTTCTTGTTCGCTTGGTTTGTGTTTTTGTTCTTCATTTTTGGTTTGTTTGTTTTTAAATATATTAAGTACTTCATTACACAGGCAAATATTATTCAGTAAAAATGAAGAAATATTTTTTGGTTTAAAATATCACTTTAAAATAACTTTGCTGATGAAAAAGCCTAGTGCCCTGCTGTCCCCCCACTCTTTAATCTAATTCAAACATACGTCTGGACTTTGCTCAGACTTTCCAAAGTCATTCTTATTTGAGCAGAAACCAAATTTAAAAAGTTCCTTACCAAAAGAAAATGTTTAATAGTTGTTATAAGTGAAACCAGGAGCTTACAATGAAACCTGAGATGAGTGAACTGCTACTGCAAAACTTCAAATGATGGAAACCAAGCCTCACTTTTTGCATAGAAATATCAAAGCAGCTGGGTTTCACTTGAACACTTTTAAATCCTTTTGACAAAACTTCTTGTATTCTATATATTGTCTCCTGTATGTGCTCATATATATTTCATTTCTGAGAAATGAGTATATTTTTTCCTCTGTACAGAACAACTTCAAAACCCAATTTTAAGGTTCTGAATCATGACATTTTGAGATTTCATCTCCATGGTGAGTAGGATGGCTGGTGAATTCAGAATCATGGCTTCATACATGCCCTACCTTGTCTTCAGAAGGCCTTGAGAGTTATATGTATGTCAGTTTTCTGCTTTCATTGGAAGTCTAGCACACTGCCATCTGGTCCCCAGCTTTATTCCTCTTCTTGTTCTGGGCAGATAAAACTCAGCCTGCAGAGGTAGCCCTGTGGAAGACAAGGTTGGGGTTGTATAGGAAGATCACTGCCAAGGCCTCTCATGATGAAGGATGTACCTAAAGGGCTCTCGCTGCTCTCTTCAAGGAATAATATTCTCTGAAAACTGTTCTTCCACACAGTCTTCTGTCACAGAGGCCTGATTTTGACAAGTAACAGCTTAAACTTCCCTTTAAATAGTATGTTCTGCCAGTGCACAGTACTTCTAATTGAAGTTTGATTTCATAGTCCTTTTTTGAGATTCACATGGTAAATCTTATGTGTTACTGATTGCCAAAATTATGTGAATGGCCATTTGATGTTCAAAAGAAAATTCTATCCTTAGGAGGCCTATGTATTTATAATTGCAAAAGACTCCTAGGTATTAAGATGTAGAGGTGAATTTAAAGGCTGTTAAGTCCTGCATGAATTTTTATTGTAATAGTTAGCTTTTTGTCCCAGGAAAAATGTAAATATTCCAAGTAATGAAAGGTTTTCATTATTTCATTTGTGTCATTTTCATGATCTTCCCAAATATCATGGTCAGGAAGATTTTCCTGTTGGTTAAACTTAATTTGTCCTCTTTCTTGCTACTCTTCATCCCTCTTTATCTCTGCTAGACCTTTCCTAAACTTTCTTTAGTCAGGCTTTTTGTTCCCCTCCATTTTCCCCACAAAGTATTTCTTCACAAAAATCTTTTTACTAAATAGTTCCTGGCTGGAGAAAGGTTTGTTTGGTTGCTTGATTTGGTTTGTTTGGGATTTTTTTTAATGGTTACAAAACAGAAAACAGAGGTGTTTCTCTAACACCGGATGCTTTTCAGATTCAGCTGGACATGTTGGTTGGCGATCTTGTCTAGACTGTGCTTTTGCCAAGAAAAGTTGGACCAGATGATCCTTGAGGTCCCTTCCAACCTGGTATTCTATGATTCTACCATTCTGTGATGTTTTCTTTGGGAAAACTTTCACTAAATCCCAGCAAATTTCTGCTTATTGCCTATGTCCTAAACATATGCTTACAATTCCAAATGTCAGAAATATTAAAATTTTAACTGACCTCAAATTCCTGAGAGAGACTGAACCATTGTAAAACTAGAGGTCAAACAGAACTGCTGATACTAATTCTGATGACAGCACTGTTTCATCCAATTCATTAGATAACATTTCAGCTGCTAAAAGCCAGACATGTGAGTAAGACAGCAAAAAGTCCTAAGAGAGAATAAGGAGGAGAAGTTACAATATGTTCCATATGATGAGAATAACCATGAATCCTCATTCACTGCAGGAAATCAAACCTTTTTGTGTTCAAAATCCTGCTCTTGCCTAACAGAAGGAAGTGCGCAGAAGTACATGTGTTTACCACCTGGGCAATTTATGTTGTGTTACAGACCATATTTACACTAGCCCTCTAACATGTGGAAACAAGGCATGGGAAAGGCAGATATCCCTGGATCTCAAGGAGATGCATCAGTTTAGGTGCAAGTTTTCTGCCCTACTACAGCAGATATTGTAAGCACTCTTGGAAGTGGTCAAATCTGAGAACTTGGAAACAGCTGCAAGCTTCAGAGTCTTTGGTAGTCTCTATACATCAGACTGGGCCTGTAGGAAAACAGTGAGATAGCCAGTTCTTATAACCCACTACTATGCTTCTCTATTCAATATGAGTGAAAGCGATGCAGAAGTTAATTCAGATTCAGGCTGTGAATAAGGAATTTTGTTGAGCTTTAAACTAATTTGGGACCTTTACTGTTGGCTGCCTGTAGACCAAGGAATATATTTTTGAAGTGTATTACATCTGTTTCAAAACTGGGGGAAAAGACCTTCAGAACTGAGAAAGCCCAAACTGACACCCGTCAGAAGTACTTCAGATTTTTCAGAAACTGATAATCAAAGTTTCCTATTCAATAAGAAAGATTAAATTAAGTTTCTCTGCCAGTGGAAAGATACTGTGTCTTCAGATTTTTCTAAAATGTTACCAAGGACTGTTTGAAACAAGGACTTTTCCTGACAGTATAGCTCAATAAAAGTTTTCTTAAGACATTTTAGACAACCTGTGGAAAGAGGCTTATAGGTTGGACTCCATTCTGAAAATCATGCTCACATCTGTAAAGTGTAAGTGACAAAAAGTGAAAAGGCAGGACTGTCTTCTTGTTCCTCTTGCTCCTCTATGCAGTAGTACCACAGAACATGCTGGGTATAAAGATGAATACTTTTTACTACAGATAGTCCTTCCCATTCTCCAGGAAGTTTCATATATTCTTGTAATTCTACCTTTGAGATGGTTTTTGCATATGTATTTTAGTGTAAGAGTTTTATTTTTGCATTAAAAATGACTGTGCACTTAAGCTTACCTACCTGTTAGCTGAACAGTAGGGAAGAAAAAGAGGTTAACTGGTGGAAAAGAAAATATTACCCAAAGTTATGTGAAGCTTGCTGTGTAATAATGAGTAAGTTAGATTCTGTTCCTTAATATGTAGTATAAATTATTTTAGAATTATATAAAAATCTACAGCAAAAGCAATAATCCACAGCATTAATATAATAAATTTAAACATATATAAACCACCTATCTATAATAAAAATCATCATGCCATTTATGATGAAAAGCAAGTATACCTTCAGTAAGAACAGTCTATTCATAGTGAGTGTCAGCTGACTTTTATATACATTATACAATATATTTCCTGCTGAAATAATGGATTTAAGGTAATTTTTATCCTAATATATACTATGTGCCACATTCATCAGATCCATTTCCATGTGTAATGTTCCCATTTTTTAATTTTATGTGATCATTTCAGATTTATACCTTTAAAATGTATGACATTACAGCTATTCTTTTGGTTTACTTGTTTGTACTATTTGAAACCCTAGGTGGAAAGAAAGGTAAACGCTCACTGTAGGACGCAGGTAACGATCTGAGTTCTACTGGGCTGAACCCTGTACCCATAGAGAACTTGTTAGAAGATGTATGGGTAGGAAATAAAGTGATTTGTGAGCTGTGTTGTGAAGCCAATTGCTAGAAGAAGGATTTAAGTATTTTATTACTAGGAATTAAAACTCAAGGGTCACTACAAGCCTTTTATAAGATATACATTTAAAAATCAAGCAGGACTTGGTATTTTTGGGGCAATGATAACACACTAGATGAACCTCACAGATGGAGCAGGAAAAAAAGTACGAACAAGTCACTCAGAGTGCAACAGAGCTGTAGACTGTAGCAGCTCACTAAAATACAACTCTTGCCTTGTATAATATGTAGGACAGTCCATAAACTAAACCCAGGTACATCTGGAATACTAAACTTAAAAGAATCCTTGGTGTTATGAATGAACTCATGTCTTTAGTTGTTTGTATTTCCTTTTTTACAGACATCTTAAAAGACCTAAATTATCCTTTGTTCAAATGTCAGATTGGTTCTACTTCATCAGTCTCTGCTCTTCATAAATCACAAATTAAAAGGTCAAAATGGATTAATTAAAAATGATAATGATTATGCTCCATATAAGCAGAGTACTATTGTATCTAATGTTGTAGGAAATATTTGAGGAAGACAAACAATCTAAAGAAAATGAAATAGTGTGGTTTTAGTAAACTAAATAGTACAGTGATGGTTGAAACTCTGCCCTGGTTACATTTGTGTACTAAGGAAGTTGTATTCCTATTCCAAATACAAAAATGTGTTCCAAGCTTAGAAGAACACTTCTCACTAGGTAGTTTCCTACTTACTGTGCAAGGGCTTCCTGTAAAGGAAACCAAAAGGAACAGCTAATTTTTCTTTGCAAATTTAGTACCAAAGTCTACTATACATTAGCTGGCATGAGAAATATAGAAATGCTGATGAAATAATAAGGCATCAACATGTCTTTATGTCCTGTTTCCTTTCTCTTCCATATGGAGACTTTGAGATGTGAGATTAATCTTGGAATTTTTAATACCTTACTTAATAGAAATCATGGTATCAGATGCTAACCCTTCTGCTGTTATCTCCTGCAGTGTTAAGATCCATGTGGAAGCCAAGCATAAGAGAAGGCAAAAGGGTCCCAATTCTAAATGAAGTCATAGGGAGAGTCCTCTCTACCAACCAGGATTGCCGTATTACACAGATTCATGAAGCCTTTGCAGTCTCTGAGTAGATCACTTCATCTTTTCCCATGTTTGCTTCCCCTTCACACTTGTAATGTGAAGGAAACACATTCTTAGCAGGGATTAAAGTCAAACCTTGTTCTGTAGCTAAATCTCCTAGTCTGGTCTGAGTTGCCCCACTGTGACAAACTGCCCTTAATTAACGAAAAGGAAACCGGTAGATATCCACTTCATCATTAACTCCTTTTTATGGGTGCTATCAGGTCCTGCATGAATCTCAAACCAAGTCTCTGTTATTATACGCAAGAAATGGAATTTAACCTTCCTGGTGACATAGCTGTGGTATCATCACAAGGTCTTGTAACTTGGTGCTGTAGGGCACTAAAGCCAACCATCTGGCTCATCCTTTGCGTTTCACTTCTTTGTAAAACAACAGTGATGTACTTTTCCTCACTGGAAATCAAAGTAACTTAATGCCTTAAGAACTGGGTAAGGCTCAGTAATATCCCTTCAGCTCCATTCAAGCACTCTTCCTAATCCACTGGGGTAAAGAGGACTGTGCTGGAGGCAGTTGAGACCACTTCAACAAAACAACATTTAAATACCACCAGCTGTTAAAAATGTGCGGCTAGCAAGCCTCTGTTTCATCATTGCTACATCCTCATGATTCCTGGACTCAGGCTGAACACTATTTCAAGTCTACCTTCCTAAATCCTTTAGGATTACAGCCAAGAAAGCTGCATCCCACGTTCACTAGAAGGTGAATCTGTTTGCTACATCTCCAGCACTGAATTTTCTTAGTGATCTCCATTCTTTGATTTCATGATAATATTTAACTTGTTCTAAGATTAAAAGGAGCAAGTATGCATAGAATGCCTTCCCCATCCTCGCCCAATATACCATATACAGACTGAAGCACTTAAGTTAAATTAAAAACTCAGAAGAATATGGACCCTATACTACTTTATAATGAGTGTCCTTGTGATACTGTAAAATATTAATGACTTCAGAGGAATTCTGAAATGTTCATCAACGGGAGTAAGTACTGTGGGATAAGGAAGTTTTTTTACCATTAGAATACTATTTTCTGTTAAACAGTGACAGTATTGTTGGTCTCCTGATGTCTGAGAAACTAAAACATAAAAACCCTGAGAAAACTCCCCTGCTCTCAGAAGTGAAATGAAAAGTATTTTGTGAAGAAACTTTAAACAGCATACTACCTACCTATCTATCTCTAAATGCTTCTTTCATTAAGTGAACATATTGCATAAAGTGGTTTTTATTTTTTTTCTTTAGGCAGGAGAGAAAAAGAATAGTGTATATTAAACATTTTCTTTGATTGAAAAATTGTCAGAATCTTTTAAGAAAAAAAACAGAGGGAAAGATTTTACATTTATGAAATTTTAAGCCTTTAATTCCTACATCATTACATGAAGAGGTCAGTCTATGTTAATTATTTCTTTATAAGATAGTTCTTATTTCCTGTATAAAATAAAATGTGACTCTTTGCTGATGGCAGTTATTTCCTAACAACTGATTGCAAAGTCAGAAAAGAAGAAAAAAATATAACTTTAAATACCTCTCACATTCACTGACTAGATGAATTTGCAATTGGAAGGCAGGCTAAGATATCAGCTACTATACATTCCATCACATAGATAATTATTATGTCAATTTAATTTTTGATAGATATGAAGCTATACTTGGCTCCCTAGCCCATATAATAGTCAGCAGAAGATCTACTAAAATGTTTGCTTGAATATGTTAGCAACTGTAATGTCGGGTTTTTCTATAAAAGAAATTCAGAAAATATGAGTTTTAATCAGTTATTTAATCTTATTTTTTTTCCAGTATTGGGTCAGAGTTTGAAAAGTATTCCAGAAAATATTGTCTTACACCTTGAGTATTGCTGTTTTACTCAGCTGGACTATTTGCACAGTAAGATATTCGTTCTCCATAAGTATTTATATCAATATTAAACACATAACTGTATTTGGAAAATACAGGTTTACTTCTAGCTACTGCTCTTGTAGAGGCAAATAATTTCCCTTGGATAAGTAGGAAAGTGATTGTTCCTTCAAAGTATATGCCTAAAGCTCTATCAGGTATTAAATATAGCAGAAATATATGTCACCTGTTTATTGGTAAATGATGGAAGAGGCTCAAAAATGTATTATTTGTGCTTTCTAAACTCTTACTTAACTGTAGTCACGGGATTTGTTCAAATATGCTTTGCTCTTCAAAAATAGTATTCTAAGAAAAGTCTGTGAAGTTCCTCTTTGTAATGTGTTCTTCTATTTATCACATCAAATTATCATTTTGTCTTTGTGATGCTGTCACTGGACAAAAGATTGTGATGTTACCAGAAAGCACTCCTGGATGGATGTGAGACAAGTTCTATGCCTTTCCATTGACCTGGATTCTCATCTATGTGCTTGTGCCTCTGGGGTGACATCACTGCAGTCAGTAGTCCTGGTATTATGTGCATTCACATCACTAAATACCATGTGTTTTATTCCCCAGTGTGGGACATCTTGTGCAGTAATGTACATCTGTGAAAAATGAGCAAATATAACATTTTACATATTTTCACATTTTACCACATTAAAATTTTATGACTTAGCACTTACAGTGTATTTCACCTTGTTTGACTTTGGTAATGTGAAAATTCAACATCTATTTTAATCTAGTGGTAGGGTAATGTATTCCAGCCTAAACTACGTCTCAAGTGCAGGTGAAATGGGCAATGCCTTGGAGGTATTTGTCTCTCTCTCCACTATACGCAACATTGTATGGTGCATTAAAAGCTTAGTCTTTAATTTTGCTTAAATTTAAATGCTGACAGTTGGATGGGATAACCTGTTATCACCATAAGCTCAAGGTACAAGGGCCAAATGTAGATCACTGTGTCCTACAGGGTCTGTGAAACCTTTGAGGTAAAAACATTGGTTTTTAACTTTGCATCCTGTAATACATAGCAGGTGCAACAGACTACAGGCACAGCTGAGTGACCAGCACACCTGAGGTCTGTGAGCCTTGTTTTAATCATGGAATCACAGAATCATCATGGTTGGAAAGGACCTCCAGGGTCATCAAGTCCAACCTCTGTCCCAGCATCTCTCTAACC
>JAVSBS010015434.1:0-25373 GCA_033124195.1 Coracias cyanogaster | reverse complement strand
GCAAGGGATGCTTTTGCAAGCTAAACTGAAGAAGGCACCAGCCTGCACCATGTGCTAGTGCTTGGCAGCATCGGCTCTGAAACAGGCTTAGAGAAAGAACATAAGGTCATAGAAAAGAAAATAAAATCCTGTTTCCACTTGTAAACTTTGTGTTGTGTGTTTGGAGCTGAAAATCCCCTGATGTTTCAGGCCAGAAGCAGTCTCGCCATTCTTTCACCCGTGGGCGTAAGCCCTGCGTAACACAAAAGCAGCTACTACACTCCGTGCAACTCCACCTAGATGAACGGCTTGAGGCACGGCACCAGAAGCTCTTATTCTCTACTGGCAGCGACGGACGCTCCCATAAGCAGACAGAGCTAGTGTGTGATAGACCGGTGTGCGAGCGGAGGCACCTAGACGGGAGGGCAGGTGAACACACGTGCCAGATATACCACAGTTTAAACCACTGATCCAGGAGGCAGGACACCACAGGAGTACCAAACACTGCCACAAGATCTGCCCCTTAAACTGATCCTAAGATGGCCCATGCATCCACTGCGTGAGGTCAACAAGAGACCT
The DNA here is from genome assembly GCA_033124195.1 of Coracias cyanogaster. NCBI lineage: Eukaryota > Metazoa > Chordata > Aves > Coraciiformes > Coraciidae > Coracias > Coracias cyanogaster. Next base: position 24,815 of record JAVSBS010015434.1, on the reverse strand, counting down.
CAAAGGCAATTCTTTTGCAGATGATCACTTGAACTAACCGCCCAGACAATGCCAAGAACTTCAATCTCAGCAGCAATCTCAACATTTCTTGAGGGCTCTGCCTTCCGTTAGTTGAGCAGAAGAGACATCTCACGTCAGCCTGGAGCCGCCAGACGCATCACCACAGTCCACAGAAATCACTGCACACTGTAGCCAGAATTGTAGCTGGAGTTTTCCTGCTTCCACGGACTTCCCTGGAAATAGATCGATTTGCAAGAGGTTTTGCCCCGTTGCAATAAGAAGGAAGTTATTGCTAACGACGCTCACTGACAAAAATACAAGACGGGCATCTGGACTATTTCACACTACCGGAAGCGGTTAGAGCAAGAAACACTTTTCTTGTTCCGTAGCACTTCCACCCTCATCAGAAAACTCAACGAGGGAAAACACTGATATCTTTCTCTTTTCCAGCATTTTAAAGCATAGAAACATGGGCAAATCCCTTCAAAACAGCCACGGAAACATCATCTTCTCTCATGTCATCGCTACAGTCACCGAGAGCACGGCACAGTTTTTACTCCTGAACACCTGTTGGGAAACAGTTTGCCTGATAAAAATGTAGGAACAGAGTCAGCTGAGCAGCCTCGTCCGCAAATGGGATTTGAGAGGTCGCTGCTGGCACTTAGTACTGGAGGGAAAGGACAAGGCGTGTGACAACCTGAACTCTGCAGGTCCCTGCTCCATAACATTGCACAAGATCCAACTTTCAGGACTATGAAGAAGACGTACCACGGCCTGTAGCAAACCGTGTTCAGGAGTATCACCAGGAATAGGAGGGAAGAATAGCCTAGCTTAAAATCAAATAGGCACAGGGCACAGGGACTGTCTGGTGGCCAGCACCCCAAACGCCTTCTAGAAGGGTGCTGGGTGGAGGGCTGGTGGGCGGGGCTACACTGGGTGGGGCTGTGGTGGGCAGGGTCCATCCCCCTGATGTCACAGGGCCAGCACCTGGCAACGCAGCCGTCCCAGTGTCCCGGCGCAGTATAAAAGGCAGCATCTCCCTGTGCTGCTGCCAGAGCTGGTCTGGGGGCAGTCTCATCACATCCCAGCCCAAGTCCTGGAGGAGCCAGGGGAATTCCTTGCTGAAGGCTGAGGGAGGAAGACCAAAGGCTGGACAAGGCTGCTGGAGATGAGAAGAACCAACAAGCCCTGGAGCTGCCCGAGGCTGTCAGGCTTTTTCAGCTGGAGACCGCTGGCAGCGCCAAGTGAATGCCTTCTTGAGAAGCATCGCAGAGCTCGCCATCCTCATCTCCCGCAGAGCCAGGGCAGCAGCTGTAAGCAATGGGATGTAGAGATGTTGCCAGGGCTCCCAGTGCTCTGGAGCACCCATTGGTGTCCTGCCAGGCACGGGAAGGATTTTTGCCCCCAAGGCCAATCAGGCCACAGGCATTTGGCCACTCTGGGAAGCCCCAGAGATGGATCCAGGTTGAGGAAGAACAGGGCTTGGGCATCTCCAGGGAGGCGTGAGCAGGCGCTGGGGCGAGGGGCAGGTCTTGCTCACATGCTCAGGGAGTAGCCGATCGCCAGCCAGCGCTGGGGTCAGGAAGGAATTTTCCCCCGCGCCACATTGGCCCTGGGCCCCGGGGGTTTTTTGCCTTCCTCTGCAGCATGGAGCACGGCCACTTGTCAGGGCAGGGCTCCTCTGCTCCCCCTGGCCTGGCTCACTGCCTGCTGCTCACGCACCATGAAGATGTCCTCTCGTGCCCTGCAGCTGGCCGGAGGAAGGCTTTTTTCCCCCACAGTGGGACACCAAGTGTCCATGGGGGGTTTTTGCCTGCCTCTGCAGCAGCAAGCACAGCCCCTTGTCAGGGCTTCTCTGGGCCACTTTGGCCAGCTACCTACTGCTTCTGCTTCATGAAGGTGGCCCTCATGCCCCACATCTGGGGGAGGAAGCTTTCTAGACTGCCAGGGACGGGGAGCCTCTCTGGGCTCCTCGGGACTTGCTGCTTTTCCTCTGTAGCATTGAGCACAGCCCCTTGTCAGGGCTTCTTTGGCCAAGTAGCTGCTGCTCATGCTCATGCTCCAGCCCTGCAGCTGGGGGCAGGAAGGCTTTTTTTTCCCCCACGGTGGGACACCAAGTGTCCATGGGGGTTTTTTGCCTTTCTCTGCAGCACTGAGCACGGCCACCTGCCAGGCCTCCTTTGGGCCACTCTGGCCTGGTGCCTGCTGCTCATGCTCCACAAAGGTGGCCTTCATGGCCCTGCATCCAGGGGGAGGAAGCTTTCTAGACTGCCAGGGTCAGGGAGGCTTTCTGGGCTCAACGGGACTTGCTTCCTTCCCTCTGTAGCATCGAGCACAGCCCCTTGTCAGGGCTTCTCGGGGCCCTTTTGGCTCAGCTCTTGCCTCCTGCTCTGGCCCCTCCAAGGCACCACTCGTGCCCTGGCTCTCTCGGGCTCTCTTGCCCAGGGCAAGCTTGTAGCGGGAGCGAGCTCTGCTCTTCCCTTGCCTCCATCTCATTGCAAGGGATGCTTTTGCAAGCTAAACTGAAGAAGGCACCAGCCTGCACCATGTGCTAGTGCTTGGCAGCATCGGCTCTGAAACAGGCTTAGAGAAAGAACATAAGGTCATAGAAAAGAAAATAAAATCCTGTTTCCACTTGTAAACTTTGTGTTGTGTGTCCTTGAACGTGTGTTTGGAGCTGAAAACCCCCTGATGGTTCAGGCCAGAAGCAGTCTCGTCGTTCTTTCACCCGTGGGGAGTGCAGGGAACTGACCCTGTCTCCTGGCTGGCAGATGTAAGTGCCCTGTGCCGGGACTGTCCTGCCCGTGAGCCCTGTCACGATTGGTTCTTCCCTCCTGCCCTAAGCCAGCTCGCGGGCACCTGAAGCCATTTCAAGGCAGCAGAGAGGGACGGGAAGAGCAGCAGTTGCAGTGGTTTGTTCATGCTGGCAAGAAAAATACCAGTCCTGTCAGACATCGTGGAGCCCCTGCAGGGTGCCAGCACTCATGTCAAGATGAAGGCTCTGGGATTCCTCAGGATGGCTCACCTGAAGAAGGAGGAGGCCACCCGCATGGCTTTGCGGCTGGCAGAGGAGCTGCAGCCCCTCTCTGATGATGTAAGGCTGCTGTGGGAGCTTCAGCCTTTCCGCTGCAGCTCTGGCCACAGCTCCTGCATTCAGCAGCTGACCCCAGAGCATCTCCCCTCCCAGCAGCCAATGCTGATGCCCTCGCTCCCTGTGGGCAGGGAGCGGCTCTTGCTCAGCTCCCTCTGTCCTCCTCCCTGCCAGGAGTCCAGCCAGCTGCGGGAGCTCTCCATCAGGCTCTTCCAAGATGTGGTGGAAACTGTGGGGAGGAGAAACAAGAAAAAGATGAAGAAGAAAGTGCGGAGGCTCCTGGTCCCACTGTTCCTCCATGTGAACGATGAGATGGGGAGCGTGGCCAAGGTGCGGTGACGTTTTGTGGAGAAGGGTGTGCTGAGCCCATGGGGGGGGTCTGAGCATAAGGGGCAGGGGCTGCTGGACATCCCAGCCTGGGAATATGTCACCCCAGGGTCCCACTTCTCCCCTCTTTCCCCTGCGTCCCGGGAACCGACATGGCGGACCGGAAGTTCCGTGTTACGTGACGGCAGCTTCCGGCGTGCTCTGGGAACCGGCACGGCGGAGCGGCAGCGCCGAGCCCCGGGATCGCAGCTCCCGGCGTGCGCCGGCAAAGCGGCGCGACTTCCCGGTAGCCGAGGGCTCCAGCATCGCATCTCCCGGCACGGCCCGGGAACCGGCGTGAGCGGCAGCTCTTGTCCTGGGACTACAGCTCCCGGCGTGCCCCGGGAGACAACATGGCGGACCGGAAGTCCCGAGCCCCGGGCCCACCGCTCCCGGCGGGCGCCGAGAGGCCCCTTCCCCGGTGCCGGACGCAGCGGGGACGCTGCTCCCCCGCCCCGCCGAGCCCCGCGCCCGGCCCCGGCCCCGGCCCTGGCCCCCGCACCCGCGCCGCCGCTCCGTGCCTCCGACCCGGGCCCCGCCGCCCTCCTCGGGGCTTTTCCCGGGAGTCTGCGGTCGGTCGCCCGGCAGCCGCAGCCCTGCTCTGCTCCGCTCCGCTCCTCCCTTGGCTCCCAACGGCCCCTCCCCGGTCCCCCGGCGCAAGGCCGCACCAGCCGCTGCCCCGGCACCCCCCTTGCCCAGGGGCCGTCACCAGCAGCCTCACTGCCCGCACCGGCCTTCCGCGTCTGCCCACGGACACGCAGGGGACGTGGATGTGGAAAATCCCTCCAGGCCTTCCTCAGTCCCGGCAGGGGCTGTTTCCTGCCGGGGAGGGCGTGTGGGCTTTGCCCACTCCTCCTTCCCATCCGTCCCTTGGGAAAGCATCGGCACCTTACGCTGCAAGAGCCGCGCAGCCCCACGGTCAGGCCCCAGGCACAGCCTGCACCTTCTTGGCACTGCACAGCTGGGGACAGGGCCAATGAACCCTTCTCCTCCTCCAAAGGCAAAGTGCCTTCTTGGACCCTTTCTTCTCAATAGGAGAGGGCCCTGGGGACATTCCTCCTCACAAGTGGCCGTGGTGGGGTCACTTCAGCAGCTCCAACTACTCGTCTCTTTGAGGAATGATTTGTTACAGGAAGTTTCCAGCTTCCCAAGACCTGGTTATTTTTTGCCGCAGGTCTCTTTGTCTACATGCTGCTAAGGAAAAAAAGTAAAAGCCGGGGAGGGTCCCCATGGGGAAAAAAAAAAAGAAGATATTCTTAAAAAGAAAAGGAGGAGGGAAATGTGAAAAAAAAATAGGAAAAAGAAGGAGGAGGGAAATGGGAAAAATAAAAGATGGTCCTTGAGGTCCCTTCCAACCTATGACTCTGTGACTTCAGTGTTCCTCCCTTGGGAATGGCAGTGGGACAAGGCGCCGTTCTCCAGGTTGCTTGAAGAGGATGAGGTGGTTGAAGAACAACACTCCGCTCCCGGTGCCTCTGCAACAGAAGCTGTTGGAAGCCGCAGGAAGGTGCTTTGGAAGCGCTGACCCCTTCAGAAGGATTATGGGTGGGGGGAATGGGGCTGTGGCACGTCAGAAGCAGCGCTGTGAAGGACAACCTTAGTGAGCAGGGGCAAGAGAGGAGCGTGAGGGTGGGGCAAGATCCTCGGCATACTGGGAGCTGCAGTTTCCCAGCACGGCACTTCGGGGCACTGTGGGCCAGCGCAGGTGCCAGGCGCTGCAGTCCCGGTGCTGTTGCCTCAGCGCGTCTCTCCCATGGACTTGGGCTTGTTGAGCGTGGAGAAGAGAAGGCTCCAGGGAGACCTTCCAGTATCTGAAGGGGCCTCCGAGAAAGCTGGGGAGGGACTTTCCACAAAGGCCTGTAGTGAAAGGGTTAGGGGTGATGGGTTCAACCTGGAAGAGCGGAGATTTAGCTTGGAAATCAGCAAGAAATTCTTTACTCTGAGGGCAGTGAGACATGGAACAGGTTGCCCAGGGGGGCTGTGGATGCCCCAACACTGGAGGTCAGGCTGGATGGATGGGACCTTGAGCAACCTGGTCTAGTGGGAGGTGTCCCTGCCATGGCAGGGTGGTTGGAACAAGATGATCTTTGAGATTCTTTCCAACACAAGCCATGCTATGATTCTGTGATAACGTGAGGCCATTTCCTCTTGTCCTGTGGGTAGTGACTTCGGAGAGGAGACCAACACCAGCATCACCACAACCTCCTCTCAGGTAGTTGTAGAGAGCCATGAGGTCTCCTCTCAGCCTCTTCTCCTCCAGGCTCAACAATGCCAGGTCCCTCAGGTGCTCCTCATACGACATGTTCTCCAGACCCCTCACCAGCTTTGTTGCCCTTCTCTGCACCCACTCCAGCACCTCAGTGTCCTTCTTGTCCTGTGGTGCCCAGAACTGGACACGGTGCTCAAGGTGCGGTCTCACGAGTGCTGAGTCCAGGGGCACAATCACCTCCCTACTCCTGCTGGTCACACCGTCTCTGATACAGGCCAGGATGCCCTTGGCCTTCTTGGCCACCTGGGCACACGCTGGCTCATGTTCAGCCGGCTGTCGACCAGCACCCCCATGTCCTTTTCCACCAGGCAGCTCTCCAGCCACTCTTCCCCAAGCCTGTAGTGTTGCTGGGGGTTGTTGTGATCAAAGTGCAGGACCCGGCACTTGGCTTTGTTAAACCTCATACAATTGACCCCATCTGTTGCGGTCTGGACAGGAACCTGTCCAGGAGCTTTTCTGTCATATGCTGTAGCAGCCCACATGTACAACTGCTGCTTGGCAGGGCAAAGGCTTCTCCCTATCATGTTACAGTGTGTGCTGATTAAGAAAGTAAGATGAGGGTCAAGTATTTGCTTATAGAATGTAACCGAGGCCTCTCACGTACCCTGTGCAGGTACTGTTGTCTGTGATCTCGCTGAGGGAGTGGGCAGGTACCATGACTTCAGTGCTTTGAAACTCTGGACCAGCAGCAAATGAGCAGTGTCCTTGAGTATAGAGGTATATCAGAAGGAGTGATGCTTGCACAGCACTTGTGCAACACAGTGCTTTGAGTTAAAATCTCACGTGGCACTTCACCATCACAGCTGCTGTGGGGATCAGCAGTAGTATTGCTCAAAGATTTGCTAAAGAGGGCAAGCAGGCTCAAGGAACTGGTTGTTCCAGTTGAACTCAAATGGCATTTGGGCCTTAATTGCCTGACAAAGCTGAGAAGCAGGATAGCTCATGTAAGAAACTGAGAAAAGGGATGAGTTTTCTTTCATTTCATGCCTCAACATCTGCAGAGGCAAGGAGGTCCCATAGACTTCCAAGAAGAGGCCGGTGACACTGCAGGGGATTATGAAGGCTTTTGGTGCTTTACTTGAAGAGCTATGATGCTTGTGATGTTTGAGAATAAGGTTGCTGTGCAAATCTGTTTCTTTTTCCCTTAATTACTTTTGATTTTAACAAGAATCTCTCACCCTGGAGGCGTGTGCTTTTGAGTGGGTTGTTCAGGCATGAGTGGTCTCAGCAGTGCTTGCAAGGCCTGGAGCAGGGGAATTGCGGAGGCCTGTGCTCAGAGAAGAGCAGCCAGAAAGGGGATCTTCACATACAAGCTATCCTGTGGTCCCAGAGTTAGAAACACGTGCAAGGTCAGACCAAGCTGGTTTGGGAACTCGTGGAGGGAGTCCCTGTTTAGCCCAAGAGAGACCTAACAGTATATACAAAAGGAGGGAGTCCCTGTTTAGCCCAAGAGAGACCTAACAGTATATACAAAAGTTGTGAAGGTTATAAATGTGTGCAACTCCTACATTTTGGAAGTATGCTACAGGATGGGAAGGATATTCTGTAGTTCTGAATCAGAAGGTGTTTCTGATACAAGGAACACAAGAAGAAAGTTCAAAATTCAAGTTGGTGGGATATTTTGGTATGATTTTTTCCCTTCCACCTCTCCAACAGAGGATGGCATGTGCTTGCAAACAGCTTGAAAGTGACCTCTGATTTGCACACAAAGGGGTGCAATGGTTAGAAAAGTGGATCCTCTAAAGGATTTCAGTTCTGTGGCTACATGTGTAAAAAGCCCAAAAGGGCTTTTATAAGGAGAGATGCCTGTGGAAGTGGCATCACTTTGATCAGTTTGGCCGACTGCAGCATAGTGCTAACAGATCGCGCTTTATAAAGAACACTCATAGCAGTGATGTTATTCAGAGTAGTACTTACTATGCTATCTTTTGATTAAAGCTCAACACAGGTCTTGAGATGGGGCGCAGAAGTTGAAGCCTGCTAACCAGCTGACTGTTCGTACAAGAAATTCTTCAAGTGTTCTTAACTATAGCCAGAGGACAGCCAGGTAAGAGGTAAAATTCAGTTCTGTTATATAATTTTCAGGATCAGACCCTAGTGAGAACATTTTTTCCCGTTGTTGTGGAAGGGTGACATGGAACCTCTTTGATGGGTGTTTTGGCTCAGCCTTTATGAGCTGGTTAGAAGGGCTGATCTTAGGACCTGGTCTATTTTCATTGCATGTGTTACGCAGATTTCCCTAAAAAGGGATCTTGTGCCTTAGCCAGGAAGATAAATAATGAGAAAACATCTGCTATTTAAGCTGTGGACTGACCTATAAATCTTAATGATGAATGCAGTCCCAGAAGCAGAAATCATCTGCAGATTGCAAAATTTTCCCACTCTCTCTTCTTGTTTTGTTTTCCTTTTATTCTGTTTGTTGGTTTGGGGTTTTTTTTAAACTATTTTGTTGTTGTTCCTTTAATTCCTGGTAATTTGGGAGCCCAAGTGTTTGGGTTTTTTTCCCTTCACTGTTTCATTATAACTGATAGGAGGTGCTGAGAGGAGAGCATGGCAACCATAATAACACAAGAGGGATGGAACAGACAGCCCCTACAAGGAGCTGACAGGCATGGAATAATGACAGAGTAGAGGATGGATATATAATAGTTTGGATGATTTACTCTTGAGAAGCTCTGGAGGATGGGATGTTTCTTTGCCTGTTTATTTCAACCTCACATGCTGAAGAAATGAGTTTGCTTAGCTGCTTTAATCCTTCGCTGCATTTTCCCCTACTAGGGGATGGGAATCTGCTTCTCTATTCAGTGCTTCCCTACAGCCTGCCTCCCAAAGACAAGATTGCTGTTAAGAATAACAACAGGTTTCTCTCTCCTTTTGTCTCTAGAGCTGCAACAGAAGGGGCACAGCAAACATTTAAAACAACTGTGTCTGTGATGACCATACAGTTAAGGAGGCTAGAATTCAAAATGCTATGAAGAATGCCAGGTTCAGTACTTAAAGTTGGATGTCAGTGTGGGGCATGACTCACCTGCAGCATGAGAAAAGATAAGGAAACTCTCATCTTGAATTTGCCTGAGATGCTGAATAGAACTAGAGGGCCTCTCACACAGCAAGTAATTCTGTTATCTGTTTGTTTATAGCAAGGTCAGGCTAATTTTATTCTCAATTTCACATTGCTTTAATCGAAACGTTCGAAGAGGTGATGTTGGGGTAAAACTCTCAGGAGACTGAGCAGCATATGGACCATTTCTCTTGGTAAATCACAGAACCATCTGCCTGCAAGTGGGGAGAGATGGAGTAAATCTTCTCCCAAAGCTGTTAAGAGATCCTTGCATCCCATGAATCTGTATCTTTGGTCTGTAGTTTTACAGACAGGTTTGTGGGTAAAATGCCTATGGAAATAATTTACTTACCTATCCCAGACTGGGACAGGAGGGACAAGTAAGCTGGACTGGAAACTCTACCATCTTCTGAGAGAAGTGCTCCCAGGGCAGAGTTCCACACCGTTCTGAGTTCCACTAGAGAGCCATGACTGCAGTTCTGGAGTGGCAGGGCTGACACTGTTCAGACACACAAGCAGACTAAAAATAAGATAGTGTTTTATGGTTGAAACAGGAATTCAGGGAGTGAGAGCTAAAATTAAACACACAGTGATACTCTTGTTGTTTCCTGTGCCTTGAATACCATATGCTTGAAAAGCAGGTGAATCCAAGTGTTATGCTGAAGGGCTGTCCTTATTAGATTGGGATTTTCTTAATATGAGGCAAAGAATATTGTTTAGAAGAGAAAATAAATAGGAGTCTAATAAACTGATCAGTGATCAGAAGAGGGTGAATGAGTTTGACTGACATCTGAAGTAAAGCAGTGCTGTGGTCTTTCAATTACAGGTTTAAAACTGCCACAATTGACAGATTAAAGGTGTTCACCCTAATCCAAAATTATACTTTCCCCAGTCAAATTGACCATTGTGTCAGCTTCAATTTGTTCAGATACGTCACCCGCAGTGACTGACTGGACTGATTCACTTGCACACTCTTTGACAAGGTTCCTGTTTTGTGTTCACTCCTTACTCCTGCTATTTCCCGTGTCAGACAGAAACTCTAGAGGCATTTCCATTATCTCCCATGTAGCTGTACCTCAGAAATGTACTGGACTGGAAAGAAAAATCCTCAGGCCAATTATTCTGACATAAACTCTACTTATCAGAAAGCACTAGAATATGAAGCGTAAGTTAAAACAGCTCAAAAATAGGACACATCTATACACACACATATACACCCCAGGCGGACACCTAAGTAATGCTGTGCTCAGAGTCTCTGTCTTTAAATAAGAAACAACCTAAACAGTGCCTCAACAGGCAGACTGAAACAGTCTCTCTGAGAATGGATGTGCTTTAATTTAAAGCAAAACCGACAAATTGTTTGCACAGAGCTGCCCTGCACTTTTTTGTTAGAAGCAGAAGCAGTTTGGAGAACTGTTACCCTGTGATCTTCCTGACTCTGAAAGAGAAATAAAAATAAACAATGTTTATGAATTTCTGAGGACCATGGCGGTGCTGATGCTCTCTGGGTGAGGAGACAGGGAAGAAGTGATGAGTTGCATTTCGTTTTCACAAATTGAAGGAAGTGGAGGTGCCCATCTCAGAAGCATAACAATGTGAAGTGCCATTCAGATTAGTCAGTTTTACCTTCAGCAAAATTCATCAGGTGGGCTCTTCCTTGTGAGACAGAATGAAAGCATGTTACGTCGCACTGGAGAATGTTCCCATGGGGAGCTTTTGGAGAGCTCTTAGTGGTGTACCCTAACTTTCTGCAAGAGTACGGGCAGTCCTGCAGACAGCAATGTGTTAACAGTGAGGGGAAGTGGCAGGGTGCAGCCTCATAGGCTGTGGATGTGCAGTGATTCCACCAGAGCGGTCAAACACAAGGCAGTAGGTAAGGATGAATTTGCTTCATCTCATCTCCCTTGAGCTTCATGTAAAAATCACTTCTTAGCTCTACATCCTAGCAAGGTGTGGTGGTTTGACTGGTACTCAAGCCCCAAGTATGATTCTTGCTGAAACTTCACTTGAATCTGATTTCAAGGTGATGCAGATGAGTGTATAATTAATTGAATTGTCCTCTCAGATTCTTTTGCATCTTTGCTAGTGTTTTGGGGTTCTTTTTCTGTTGTTTTGATCTTTGCAATTATCCATGGACATAAACATGAAATATTTTGGATCAGGTTACAAGTACACAAAAATGTCCAGTGTTATCTATCTCTGTAATCCATCTGTCACAGTTCCACACACAGCCATTAGTGGAGTTTCCAGGCACTGCATTAGATAACATTTAAAAGAGATTCTACAGCCAGAACAAACATGACTTGCCTATCCACCAGAAGAAGGTTTGCACTAAAGCTGAAGTAAAGTTGTTTTTTATTCCCGTCTGCTTGCGCTAGCAGTTTTGAGTGGGATGCATGCACAGGTTCTGTGTACCTCGCCAGACTGTGGCATGCTACAGAGGCTTATAGCAGGACATTAAGGACTGACAGTGGTACCACTTGTTATCAGTGCCAGAAAATCCTTTTCTTTACATTCTGGAGACTCCCATAGTTAAAGTACTTTTATTCTATGAGGAATTTGCAGAATGCTTATCATTTGGTCAACATTTTGCCCAAAATGTTACCTATCCGGTGAAACACACCGAGTGGAGTTGCTGGGTTTTGGGTTGTAAATAAATTTTGAATGATAGAGAATGGGGTGGGAGGGGGAAACCCACTGTTTTTGTTATGGCTTTTAAGCAGCATTAATACCTTAGGCAATAGGTGTAGATGTCTGGACTTTGGCAAAAACTTTATCCCCAACCACAGTCATGACTTGAGGTTTTCTGACTAGTTATTGAGAAAGATAAGAAATATGAAAAATAAAAGCACAGCAGTACCTAGTACAGGCAATCTAACAGTTTCATTTGCCACAATGAGGTCTACAACACATGCATCATGCATACTCCGCAGTCTTTATGTACATTACATAAATAAGTTGTATTAATTACAAACCCTTCTCCCTCGTTTCAGATGTGCCAGGTGAAGCTTTACAACCTCAGGCAGGCAGAGCAGAAGTGTGGAACATCAAAAGGATGACACCAGCAAGCAGGACATGCTGAAGTGGCTGCAAGCCCAAACCCCCAGCAAGCAGCGGAGAGGAGCTGCAGAGCTGGCAGTCCTACAAATGCCAAAGGACAAGCCAGGGGCCATGGTCAAGGTGAAGGGGTGGGAAGAGGACAGAGACAGAGAGCACACATATATCCCACAGGAACCCTGGCACACCCTGAGGAGCCAAATAGCTCTCTGGCCCCTAGGCCCATAACAAGCATTCCACACCACGTTGTTGTTTGGGTCATATCCTGGCTTGGCCAGGACAGGGTTAATTTGGTGCAGCCAGGCTATTCCATACCATGCTGACATCATGCCCTGGGGCCAGTTCCGGTTCCATGGTGCTACTCAAGCCGTGTGTGACCACTCCGCTCTGCACCCTCCCTTTGTCCACACGGTATTGTTTATTTTTTGTACATTGCTTTTCTTGCTGTTGTGATTGTTGTTATTACTGTGATTGTTTCTTACCTGTCACTGTCACTGTATTAAACTCTCCTTATCTCAACTCAAAAAGGCATTTTAAAACTTTTTTTCTTTGTCCGTGGTGGGACGGCAGCAGCCACATGGCTCAGCTGCCATCAGAGACTGAACCACCGCAGCTTCACTAGGCCACAACACATGCACATTCTGAAGAGAATGTTTTTGAGCTGGAATAAAAATGTCAGTAAAATTAATAAAAAAATCACCTGGAGCCTTCCCTGTTTGGAAAGCTGACAAAATTTGCATAATATCAGTAGTGTGCGGTCCCCAGCTGTTAAGGATGTGACTCATGCCCCAGTGGAGATGGTCAGGTTTGAGGGGGTGAGTTAAGTAGTGATAACTACTTTAATAGGGTTCTTTGTAGAAGTCATTCTCATGCCTGTCCTTTTCTGAAAACTACAAAAAATATTCTTCTGCTTCCCTCTGTACACATGGTCTGCAGACTGCCACAGCACTTCTCTGCAAGTCCCCTCCAGGCACAGGACATTCTTTCTTGTTTTTCCCCAACAGAACATGAACAACATATTTAGGAATAGAACAGTAGGGGCATCTTCTCAGCTTCCCCAGAGAATTAAGAGGACTGGAGAAAGGAAATTTTTTTGCTGTCCCAAGTGTCTTTATGTAAGCTCCAACATCTACTGTTCAAGTGTTCACTTACTGGGAACAACCTCATCTAAATGTTTCTTACACTGTAGTAATGCAACTGGACATATAAGTGGGGGGTGTGATGCACCTGTTGTAAAAATGTAGATCTGACAAAGAAGAAAAAATCTTATGTTATAACTTCTGATAATTCCGTTCATTATGGTGTTGTTGAAAAGTCCTTGACACATAGAACCATAGAATCATAGAATGTGTTGGGTTGGAAGGGACCTCTAAGGGCCGTCTAGTCCAACCCTGCTACAATAAGCAGGGACATTTCTAACGAGGTTGCGTTGCTCAGAAATGATTAAATATCAGTTGAAAAGTGTATGATATGAAAAGGAATGATGGTAGTCTTTAAATTAAATGTTCTTTATTTTTCAGCATGTATACTACTTAAGAAATAAAGTGAAAACACCCAAGTACATAGCTTGAATTTTGTGAAATCTGTGAAGAAATCTAGAAGATACCTGCAGAATTTTTAGGTCATAAGCTGTAGATGTAGGTACCTAATGTCCTGACTTTGAGCATGCCTGGAAGCTCTGCCTTGCTCAAAGCAGGGTGTTCAGACATATCCCTTGAGTGAGTAATACCCTCAAGTTTATTGATATAAGTAGCCACTGTCTGTACTGAACATACATAACACCAAATTCAACTGGAAGCATTCTTTCTGAAACACTTCTGCTCAAAGATATTAAGGGAAGAATTATTTTTATTTTTGCACAATGTTAGTGGTTACAATCATTATTTTTAGAGTTCAGTGAGTGCAGTGCTGCTCTCAGTTCAAAGTACGAACTCCTTTTTTTTGTGTGTGAATAAACTAAACAGCAAGCTGCAAAGCTCAGGAAGAAGGACCCTCCATCACTTTAACTGCAGCTGCATTTTTCGTGCAGTCATTAACATAAGACTTATGAAAGAGAAATAAAGAAACAAAGGGTAGTTTTCTTTCCTAGAGATTAGTATCTCTTCATTGGAAGTATGAAGTGTGAATTTGAAATTCAGGAAACCAACAATATTCTTGAACTGAGATTTCCTGCTGCATTCACTGAGTGTAATGAAAAATAATTGAAAATGGTCAGTGTGATTTAAGCAAAAATGTTGAGGAAATTGTTTTCCGCTCAGAAACCTGGTGAGACACAAGCACTTAATGAAAAAAAGATAAATAAAATTTCATTATGTTGGTAGTTTGGTACTCATATTGCCTGTTTTAGATACTTTCTCTTATACTCCTTGTCCCATTGTGCAGTGTCACAGTTTTTCCCTTTCAATGTACATGGAATGTGGGAACGTGAAAAAATCCCTGAATAACACTCCTGGGCTCACTGCCTAACACAGAATAGCTGTAATGCTTTGCGCCAGGAAGCCTAATCCCATTTGGGATCTGACCCAAATGAGTTAATCTTATTACACCCAAAGGTATTGTGATAGCTTTTATGGGAGATTTCTAATATTTGCAAAATAAATACAGGTAATGTGTTTAAGAGAATAAATGCTGATTAGTGAGAAAACCAATTCACCCTTAGGAACACCTATTTACATTTATCATAAATAGGAATAACTATTTAATCTTGATAAAACCCAATATATTTACTGGGTCTTATCTGAACTCTTTTGAGATATAAGAAATTGAGAACATTTTTATCTTAAGAATGAAACACTTTAAAAATGAGAATTGTAGACTCAAAGATAATGATAATACTGTTTAGCTATGTTTTTAACTTTATTTTAGTTATTATACTTGGTAAAAACTTAATTTGTAACAGAATTATCTGATTTTATGCCTTAGCATCAGTTTATTGTCATTTACTTTCAGCAGAATGCAAGTTCTCAGAAATCTGCATTATATTTGAAACGATAAGACAATGTAAGGCTTCAGATATTTTACAAATAGTCATATTAAATAGATTTACCTATAGCATTTAAATAGATTTTTATTTTTTAAAAAAGCTGGAGCATTATTTGTATGATGTATGATTTAATTGTTCATCAGTTGATACGTCTAAAATAGATGCTGTCTCACACAAAATTGTGGAATAATTTAGGAAAAATGAGATTCTAATAAACTATTGGAATAAAGACCTCTTGGCAATGTATAGAAAGACATCTTGGTGCCTTTAATGCAAACAGTATGAGTATGAAAGTGTCTCAGACAACATCTGAGTTGAAGGTAGAACATTTCCCCTACAGCAGTAAAAACGAAAGGGCAATTTCTTTTTATAATCCACCCACCATGCTGGCAGTGCCCAAGTTCCTCTGCAACCTCTGTTTGACTTGTCACTTGGAAGAAAAATTTGTTCATAGATCATGACTGTCAGAGTGCCTTTTCTGCAACTCTGTCAGTAATTAGCAATGCCTTGTTAGTGCTCAAGGCAAGTACATCTGTCACATTGAAATAAAAGTTTAGATTTTTCTCCATTTTAGATAACTCTTTAACCTTTCAGCTTTGTAACACCAACAAAGATCCAAACTATTGACAAGACTGTGTCAATGGCTTTTTAAAATGTCTATGCTGTATTAGACAGTTATAAAAATGTTGTTGCTCTAAATGTTCTACAGATTTTATTAAATACAGAATAAACCAAGAATTTGGGGAAAAATGGAGGGAGAGCGTAAGCTAGTTTTAGTTTAGTCCTCATCCTAAAGTCTACTGAGCTTTCTGTGACTTTCTGGGTGCCATTAGTTTCAATTGATTTTGATGTAGCTAGGATCAATCCTTTGTTACTTAATTGTATTATAGCTGTCCGTGTCTTTGAAAACAATTACGCAGCTATCTATCAATCTAGCTGCACCAATAAAAATGACCTCCTATAATTACAGCTAATAAAAAAATTAGTTTAGATTATGGCTATCTTACCAAGAGGCTACCATTTATTAAATAACCTCGTGAACAAGATGGATTGCAAGTATAATGAGGTGGATCTGTGTTAGTATATGACATTATCAATCAAAAACACAACTGTCCAGGTATCCTGCACTTAGGCAGGCACAGCACAGAAAAGAATGAAGGGCTGTTCCAGAGTAAGCTGGTCTCCCTGGTTGTCTTTGTCATTTACCCTTTCTCAGTCTAACAGAATCAGGGCTATTTAATTTACACAAAGTAGAAGTAGCTACAGACCCACATAGGATTGTAATATGCATGCTGTTAATTATTATAGTGCAGTCTGTTCTCTTGCCAAATGAGGAGTCCTCTCATGTCCTATGTCAAAGTTAACGGGCATAGTTAGTGCATGAGATGCCAGATTCCACACTTGGCCTAACCAGGCAATCCTCAATTAGCTAGTCTTAGCCTTTTTTGATAACTTGTACTTCTTAAGTATCACCAGTTGTTGGAAAAGTCAGTGATTGGATATAGAGGACAGAGTAATGGGTTTATTAAACACTTTCTTGCATGTGTGAGAAATTATTCCCAAGTAGTAGATGAAATCCATTAAAACATATTATTAAATGGCATATTTTCTCATGAAGATTAAACCTGTCCATGTGCTTCAATGCAGTATTGTTTTGTTATAATGTGCAATGGCCTATGTTGAGGTTTAGGGTCAGTCCACCAGAGCTACAACAGATGCTCTCTGTTAAACCCTCTTTACCCTCAGAGGAAAAAAAAAGAGGATAAAGGAGAGAGACTTATGGGTTGCTGTTGGCCCCTTCACCTCCCAAATGTGAGAGGAAGGGAATGAGAGAGAGGCTTCGGGATTAGAAAAGAAAACTAAAATAGCCTTAATGAAGATAATAATAATAATAATTATAAAATGCAATCTATACAAATATATACAAAACCAGTATTGAACCCAGCCTCCTTCTGATGACAATTACATCACTGTCACCACTGAAGCTGTGGAACAGGCACCAGGAAAGTCCTAGACTGGGCTCAGCAGCTAATGGAGACCAGGTTCAGGAGCTGGGTTCAGTAACACATGAATCGGGATCAAAGGTAGAACAGACGGAATCCTCCTCGGATGCCAGCCATAGACAAGGGTGAAGAAGTCACAAGAAGGACCAAGAAGAAAGGCAAGGCCAAGAAGCGAAGGGCTGAGATCCTTGTGATCCCTAAGCTTTACACTGAATATGAAGTATATAAGGTGGGGTACCTCATTGGTCAGTTTAGGGTCACTTGTCCTAGCTGCTCCTCCCCACCGATTCACCTTTCACTTTCTGCATCTCCCGGTGTGATACACAAGAGTTAGCAGTGACCTTGGTCTGCACACCAATCCTTGGTAGTAACCCTAAGCATCAAACGTTACCGCTGCTAGAAGTAGACACTGTCTGTGAAAACACATTCTTAGCTTAGTTAGAGGAGAGACCCAGATGAAAAGTAAAATCACTGAACAGAATTGGTTTGCTTCTAACTGAAACCAGGACAGCCTACTATCCCTGTTTTAACTTGTTTGTCCCTTTTTTGCTTAGCTTTTCCTCTGACAGTCTATCTTAGCATAACCTGTACCTTAAAATTTGTTGGCCACATTTATTTGATTTCCATTAATGGGAGCCTAGATGTACTGCCCCGGTGTAGATTTTCTGCACAGTGGATACCAAGATGGAGGTGAGGATTACTGAATTTTCTGAATTCTCACACTTGTGAACTACAGGTAATTTTTGTGGGGTATATTAATCTATAAAACATTTTTTTGCTATGCTTCTCCCTTGACTTAGAAATCTTGAAATATGCTTTTTCTTGCTTTTGACTTAAAAGCTGTCTACAAACGTATTTGTTTTTATTTTCTTGAGTTTATATAATTTGTTTCTAGGACTTGGTGTGTATGGAAAGACAGCTGCTATTTAATGAAACCTTCATGAAGCAGACTACAGAAATAACTAATTTTTAATTCTACCTTTTTAAGCTTCTATTAAGTAAAATGCATTTCATAATAAAAGCAGCTATTGCTGTCTACTCCCTTAGATGAGAGGAAAGAAAAAAATCCTCCAAAATAATAAAATAAATAATCACAGGAAATGACATATACGGCAAGTGTAATGATGAAAGTATGGTGAAAGCTTACGACAATGCACAAAAAGCCTGTGCTTCATTGATGGTTAGGAGGTAACTTAGGACTTCTAAATAAGACTATTGCTAACTAGTTTATGTTGGCTAACATAAAAGCTAAACAGGTCTCTTAAGGAGAATGATAGAAAGCACAGTTACATGGGTATGATCTTTAAATCCATTAGAAAACTAGCCAGAGGGAATCATGGACTTCTGTGATCCTGGCATAGTATGCACCTTGAAAAACATTAGTCTAGTTTTTAATTAAGTACATAATCCTGGATTGTCTTCTTAGAGTAACCAAAGTATACCTAACAGAAAAAATAATATTCTTCTGTTGTTGAAAGCTCTTTTCTTTTAGTAACTAAGGGTTAGGTTGGAGAGT
Source organism: Coracias cyanogaster (assembly GCA_033124195.1). Lineage (NCBI taxonomy): Eukaryota > Metazoa > Chordata > Aves > Coraciiformes > Coraciidae > Coracias > Coracias cyanogaster. The sequence goes on along the minus strand of JAVSBS010015434.1, from coordinate 6,469 downwards.
AGTAGGGAGGGGCGACTCCCAGAATGTTGAATTCAGAAGTTAGTGCAAAGTTTATCTGAACTATTTAAAGGTAATCATGTATCTAAAAATTGTCAGGAAGTTTGTCATAGACAGGCTTTTTGGTTTTAGAACCTCTGGACTCCCTTGAAACTTTTCTGATGTGGATCCTTCCCAAATATCTGAAGAACTGTGGAATTTTGGCACTGATTTCTGGACTTGAATTTAAAATTTAACACTGAATGAATTTGAAGAATCATGATTAAAAATTTTTATCAATCAAATGTAAATAAATTAGATTATCTCATTTACATTTGTAGGTTTAAATTCTAGCTGAATGCAGGTATTTGCCTAGGTGTGGTAGCCAATATATTACAGAACTGGAAGTAAATCAGCTTAATTCAAGACTGTCAAGTACACATTAATGTATTAAAATCAGTGAATGTCATCTTAAAAACTGTTCATTCACAGATCTATGACATGAAAAACGTAATGAAGAAAAGCTGGCAGCAGAAGACAATTTACAGGAGGCTTCAGGTGTTGCAAAGCAATTATTATGTTCTTTATCCAGAGCCTGTAGAATGATCCCTTGACAAAATGCTACAGATTTGAACATTTTGCCATTCTAGATGTCTTACATATCAAACAAAAGGAAGATTTACAGTATCCAGGGATAATAAATGAAATGCACTTCCCATCTAAAATTTTGAGACAATTACAACATTCATAAATCTCTCTCATAGTTTTTGCTGCATGTCTGTAAATCAAAGAACCTGAGTCACAGTGGGGATCACAATGCAACGCTGGCTTTTGAGGATGGTGAATTGCCAAGCACCTTAATTGTGTGTAATGTCACAAAGATGTTCGTGTTGCAGATATAAATGGCCTGAGATTTGAAGAATTTCCATGACTAATCCTGTGAACAACTCTTTAAAATATTGAAGCTAATGCCAGGGGAATTAATTTAAATGTGAGACAAAACAACAATAACCGAATAACTTAGAAAAAGAATAGAAAAGGGAGATAAGTGTACCAGTGTTAGATAGAGGTAGCCTAGAAAGTCACTGAAGCATATAAAAATGATGAAATTAAACACCTGGAGAGTCAGCCAGTAACTTGGGAGAGGTTGCTGTGGTGAACCACATCAGGACCACCTGTCAATTTAAAAAAGAGCTCAGAGGAAATGAAAAACAGAATTCTTAAGTCAAAAGAAAACCAGTAAGAGTAAAGTAACCTCAGATTATGATTTATTCAAATAATGAGACTGTCTTTTGCAATAGATTAGCCATCACACTCCCCAAATCCCAGGAAATAACTATCAAAATCAAGCCTATCCCCTTAACATCTTCAAAGCAGCAATCACATAAAAGATGCATCAACAAACCAGGTGTATTAAAAATTGTTTATGTATCTTGAGAAGGTGTTATAGCAAAGATGCTTTTAGGACTGAAGCTCTCAGGTCACTGTGTTACTTCTCAGAACTGGCAATCTCTGACTGCTGATGATTTATTAAAGTAAGAACTTGCTGTTAATTGTTGCTAGTATTTACAATGAAATTCTTTTGAAGTGACTTTATGCACATTTTGATGCCAAAGATTAAAGATAACATAAAAAGGAGGAAGTATTCCAAGCACTTACATGCATTCTTTCACTGAGATGGATAACCTAAGGTCATTGTAGCTTTCATATGCTTTCAGATAGACTTATTACTTCGAGACTGTAGAACATGTTCAACATAGTGTTTAAAAAACACAGCTGATTTTCTGGATGTCTTACACAGTTTTAAATATCCACTCCCTATAATATCCTTATCATTTCAAAGTAGACATTGTCTCTGTTGCCATATGGATGTTAGTTTCACCAATTTACTTATCTTGTCACTTATGTGCCAACTACAACATTACTCATTTAAAATTTTTAATATCTGTAGGTGACTTTATACAGATAGTTATGTTTGCAATGCAGCATTCAGCTCCTTGTCATGCTTAGAAGAGCTGATCTGGTTTTCTTTGAGTAATCTTCCAGATAATTTATGGAGAATATTGTGCTGAAGTCTCTCCTTATTCAACACGTTAATAGTTGGAACATTCTTCAGGGATATACTTTTGACGTTTAAACCAATACCTTCCAAATATGTTTTTAAAGCAGGAGCCTGGAGATGTTCAGAAGTGGGAATCCTGTGCCTTTCTGTTCCCCTTCAAGCAGAATCATTAACTGTACAGTTACCTAGAGAACAAAAGCACCAACATGCTTATAGCATGCTTACAGCATGCTTACAGCATAGTTAGCATAACTATTCATGCTTAACATGCTGAGTGGTTAGCATGGTCAGCTGAGAAAAGGAAGTTAAACAGCATTTAAACATGTTTTGTTTTAGGCTTAGAAAACCAGACCTCTTCCTTTATATGCTTAACTTAGTCTCCTACACTTACCTAAGCTCATGAAGTCTAGTCATAACATTGCCTTAGCCTTATCTCTAACAGAAAAAAAAAAAAAACCAAACCTCTGGCAATTTGTCATCTCTGCTCCTAGCCAGTCAGCTAGAACTTATCCTTTCCAAGAGCCATCTGTGTACTACCTTAATAGCCCCACAACTATATATCAGGCTATAAGGAGATCACTGTGAGATTTTTGTGTAATGAACCAAGTTAACACCAACAGAATAATGTGTTAAATTCAGGTCTTCTTAGGTCAACAGCTAACTGTGTGGATAGGAGAGGAGTGAATGACAGAATTTGCTCAACCTGAGCTTTCTGTCTTGTATGATGGAAAGCACAACATTCACTGCTAAGTTATGTGCTTACTTCCCAGTCCTAAATATTGACGTATTTAATCTACTCAGTATATTTGGTTTTTCATTGTTACTACTAATATGAGTGTATTTCACACATTTACAGTCTCTCTCTTCTCTGTGATCTTGTGTGTCAGATATTGAGACTGATTTGAGGAGCATTACTGAGACTCCATCTACTACAACAAAAATACCTTGTCCATGGAAAGCATTGGAGTGATCAGTTTTGAAAAGGAGTGCTGAGAGGTACACAAGAGTAGACTTCATAGTCAGGGTTCTTGTTTTAAAGGATATGTTTGATTGCAGGAAGGAATCAATACAATTGACTCCCCATATATATGCTGGTACTGTGTACAGATACAGCCAAATAATTTTCTGAAGACTTCTAAATTAATACTGCCTTGCTAGATGGAGTATGTGCTTGTATAGATGTAGAGAAGTTGTAGTTGTCAAGGAGAAAACCTAGATTTCTTATAAGATTATGGAACAGATCTTATACAGGTCTACTTTTTTTGCCTACGTTTGCTGGGTATATCTACTTCAAACATAGGAAATCTACTGTATTCATTTAAAAATATACATAAACACCTCATGAATGGATTTAATGTAACCTTAAATTAATTCTATTTAATTAAACCTTACTACATTTTTTTCCATAAATTCACCATTGTTTCAAGTTTCAGGATCTTTGCTATATCAAAATTGTTCTGGACATTCCTGCTTCAAGAATGCTTTGAAAGTAGATAAATTCATATACACATGAATTTATTTACATTCATACACAGAATGTGTGCAGAAAATTGACAGAATTCAATTTGCTTCTGATTATGTAATGTATTTGTGTTATTAATTTACTAACTGATGTTATACAAGAAATTTCAGTAATCCAATTGTGTCTCAGATTTAACCCCCTTAATGCGTTCCTTGCCAAGGATGAGCTCATATAACTCACCATCAACTTATGTTCACTCTTCCTGTGCAGCTCCTCTCAGTATTATGTGAATTAGATATTGCAATGGCTCATTGCTCTTGCTCTCTCAGAGAGCACTTCAATGCATTTCTTTTATTTCCTACTTAATAAATGTACTGTAGATTTCAAGTGGGAGTCGTAGAAACAATTTATACTTTTGGAGAGATCCAGAGGCATGTCAAACAATCCTCAGTATATTTATACCAAATTTCAGTCTAAAGGGGAAAAAAAACAAATGTTTCCATGTTAGTAAAATAGACCCAGCTATGCAGTTTTGAGAGTGGGCTACCTGCCCAAAAATCAAAATCACTGAATCTAAATGAACAGCACTTAAGCACTACTTCTTGTCTCTATGTCTACCACTTCAGAGATGAACTGATGTTTTGATCCCCTACCAGATCCATATGTTTCCAAATTATTTTTCTGCAGATAGTACTAACTTATTGAATCATGCTGGCTGTCATAATTAAGGAGGTGGGCAAGATTCTCCCACTGCCTTTCTGTCCTTACTTCCATACACTTATGATGGAGTTGAAATTTTGCATTTCATCTAGGTATATTTTTTTGCTTGTTTTGACTACCGGAAGGGAGCCCAGTAAGAATATTTGGCACCCTTATTGAAGAATCTGGAAGAATTCAAAGGTGCTGTTCCACACACCATCAGTGCATCTTCCTTCCTCAAAATGTTATGTGTTACATACAGGCTAGAGTTTGTTGACTGTAGCTTTACTGGCTCTACCATCAGCTGTGTTTTCTTTCATTAAGAAATTTGGTTCCTTAATAAAGGATTATGGATTTAAAGTGAAAGAAAAACACAGTACAACTCTGTCTTGACTTTGACAAAACTTCAAGCAATTTGATATGATCTTGTTTTCTTATCACTACATTTGTCTGCTAAAGGACATAATTCTTTCATGGCAAAAACAGACATTCTTTTCTTCCTTTATTTCACCTAGTAATGTACCACGTAAATTTACATTATCTTTTCAGTAATATTTTAATACAAAGAAGACTTTTCATTTGAGAAAAAGTTTTCTTTAAGCAACTGTGATTTCCTTAAAATTTGGAATTCATGCTGAAATGCTTTTTAGATGTAGTTTTCCAGTCCTGTCTTCTATGTACAACTGGAACCAGAAGTACTAATTTATTAAGATGATGTTGTGCTGGGGATAACTCAGTCATTCTGAGGAATTCAAACATTCTTTGTCTTTGCCCACTTTAAATTTTGCTTTAGGAGTGAAAATAATCTTATGTAGATTCTGAAAATATTCCAAAATTGGGAATAATCACAGCACACAAATAGTAAAGAGTGAATGTTCACAGCAGCACTTGAAATAATTAGTTGCAAACAATCTTGCCATGTTCTGACATACATATTCATAGCAATAGCTTCTCAAACATTGTTCCTCAAGGAAGGACCTGTGCATTTACGTAGTGTCTTTTACAACAAAAATTGGATTCTGACTGTGGAGTCAAAACCTGTCATATTACAAGTAACTGATTGATAGGTTTTTGCCTTACGTATTTGTGGGTAATTTGCAGATGGAAGAAATGGCTTTTGACTCAGTCTGAAGTGTACAGTCTACTAGTAATATAAATAGGATGAAATTTATTGGTGTGAAGTACAAGATCCCTTATGGAGTAATACAATTTTTCGCTGTAAGCTGAGAACCATTGGAAATGACAGATGAGGAGAAAGTCCTAGCTTTATTATGTGGTCACAGAGTGACTCTGTGTTATGATAAAGGAGAAAGCAACCCCAAATCAAGAAAATTTCAAATGAGGGCCCTGTTGGAGAGATGTTCTAGCACAAAACCTTACTGGAACCTGCTTTGTCATGCCAGGAAATAAAGACTGAAAAGGGGTAGTAAAAGGGCATATGAATAGCACAGGCAACAGAAAAAGTTTTACTTCTTAGGTGCAATTAAAGCTGAGAAAGCATCTAGATCTATAAAAATTATACAGAATAGATTAATGGTGTAAGAGAATTGTCAAACAGCAGTATTGTCAGTAGAAGTATCTGCCACGTGCATTCAGCCAGCTCTGGTTATAGCCCTGGAAGATAGCTTCTTTTTTCAGATGGAAACTTTTTTGCAGTAGAGATTTTCACCCTTTGCACTGATAACTGCTGTTTGGAGCGCTGTATTTATATGAGAGATGGGAAGGAAAATATAAAACATTATATAGCTGAGATGTCCCTACTCACGTGGGGAGGTTGGACTAGATGACCTCTAGACGTCCCTTCCAACCTAGAACATTCTATGATTCTATGATTCAACAGATTTGCATGTACACTAGCTCAAAGTTATTTGCATCCTCCACAGTGTTGTTCATCAGTTCCAGTAACATCTGTATATGTGATGAGACCATGGGGGTTTTTTTTTTGTTTTAATCCATGAATCTTTTCCTGTTCATTGCTATTTTTAAAATTCCCACATTGACAGAAAGTTATTTCTAAAGGCAACACAATCTCATGCACATTGGATTATAAAGATCTGCTGTAGTGAACAAGAGCAGCACAATATTTTTGACTGTATTATGCCATGGGTTTATTTGTTTAAGGCAGGAGAAGTGATTTTAAATTGTTTGAAGAAGACCCAATGCAGAGTATCTTTATGTCAGGTGTTATAAATGATATTAATGGCAAACCAGATAGTTTCTCAAATAAATATTTTCCTTCCAGTATGAAGTGTTTTATTATAATCTGGTGC
>JAVSBS010015433.1:0-17389 GCA_033124195.1 Coracias cyanogaster | reverse complement strand
CAGGTTGCTCAGAGCCCCGGCCAACCTCACCTGCAATGGTGCCAGGGATGGGGCATCAACCACCTCTCTGGGCAACCCGGGCCAGGGTCTCACCACATTTAGTACAAGAAGATTACTTTCTTCTCTCTAGTCTAAATCACCCTCTTTTAGTTTCAAACCATCACGTCTTGTTCTGTCACAACAGGTCCTGCTAAAAAGTCTGTCCCCATCTTTTTTATAGGCCCCTTTAAGGACTGAAAAGCCACCAGAAGGTCTCCCTGGAGCCTTCTCTTCTCCAGGCTGAACAAGCCCAATTCTTCCAGCCTGGCGTCCCAGCAGAGGGCTTCCAGCCCTCTGATCATTTTTGTGGAAGTCCTGGGGCTGGGGGACTCTGCTTATACCACATCTGCATGACCCTCAAAGAAAAGCAACAGGAGTGTGACCTTTGAGGGTAATGTCTGCAGCATCAGTGTCCGCATGTGAGTGTGACTGCTGGTAAAATGTGAAGAGGGACAAGGCATCTCAGAGCAGCTCTTCTGTCCCTGCTAAATTCTCCTTTCCCTCTCCAAAGAGGCATTTGAGGCCAACTCCCAGGTATTAGTGAAAGGTGGGAGGGAGGTGGTGGTGGGAGGGAGTTTGACAAGTTAAATGCAGGTGGAAAATCACAGAGCTTTGCCTGCCCAAGAATTTCACAGTCCATCAGCCAGCTTGATGTAGAAAACCTATTTTTACTGAGGCTTTTCAGTAAGGATGTGGTCCCTAAAGACCTGCCTCACAGGAACCCTCCCTTTAACCATCAGCTAATTAATGGCCTCGTTATCTGTCAGCTTTCTCCTGTGTGCTGCACAGCTTCTGGGGGAGGGATGCAGCCAAAGAATGGCAAAGTTTTCCACCCTTCTCCCCCTCCCACCCTGTGCTGGGCTTCCTGCCATCCCCAATTAAGCTCCAGTGCCTTGCCTTGCATTATCGTAGAAAGCAGGACCAAAGGGCCACCAAGAGTCATCGTTCCCTCCCTGCCCTTCTATTGCACTGACAGATGTCTGGCCTGGTAACAGCATGGACCTATCTCCGTCGAGGATTTTTTACCGACTGGGGATTAAGTCACTGCAGTTTTTAAGCCAAGTGAGAAAAAGACAATGCTGCGGATCGTCACCGGCGCTGACAGGAAGGAGCATGGATTGGGATGTGCTTTCCTGACCTCCTTCAGTACTGAGAAACTTCTTTATTTAGCTTTGTTCTTCCTAAGAGGCTGCCTCTTCCTGTGGTGGAGGAGCACGTAGTGAACAAGCCTGTAGGTAACGGAGAGGACATCGCTGGTGAAGCCCGTGTTCTCCGCAGAAACCCTGGTTGTGGGATGCCCCAAAGCTGGTCAGTAAGAAGACAGAAGATGGAAGCTGACGTGAAGTCATTTTAGCGTTGTGGCCATTCAGTTAACTCCTTTTGATTTCTGACCTGTAGCCCCATTTCCCAGCAGGATTGTACGTAAACCCTCAGAGTTAAGGAAGGAAATCTGCTTGGAATGTGTAGTTGCTTAGTGTTAGAGTCATAGAATGGTTTGATAAAGACCATCTAGTTCCAACCCCCATGCCATGGGCAAGGACACCTTCCACGAGAGCAGGTTGCGCCAAGCCCCATCCAACCTGGCCTTGAACACTTCCAGTGGTGGAGCATCCACAGTTTCCTTGGGCAGCCTGTGCCTGTGTCTCAGCACCTGCATGGTGAAGAATTTCTTCCTTATATCTAATCTAAATCTACCCTGTTTTAGTTTGAAATGTTACCCCTTGTTCTGTCACTACACTCCGTGATGAAGAGTCCCTCCCTGTCTTTCCTGTAGTCCCTTTAAGGACTTAAAGTTGGCAATAAGGTCTCCCTGGAGCCTTCTCTTCTCCAGGCTGAACAAGCCCAACTCTCCCAGCCTGGCCTCCCAGCAGAGGAGTTCCAGCCCTCCCGTCATTGTTGTGGCCTCCTGTGGACCTGCTCCAACAGGTCCATGTCCTTATGTTGGAAACCCCAGAGCTGAATGCCATCTGTGTCTTTTGCTTCTGCAGATGGTTCTTGCACACGGGCTTCTAGGGCCAGTTGTTCTGCCCAGACCCAGAGGAGTGAGAAATTATTAGGTTGTTGTGCTGGGATGCAAGTTTGCCAGTGGTAGAAGCTGGGAGCTGATGCAGGTTGACCTTTATTTTTTCTTCCTGCTTGTATCCGGTCTGTAATAATAGAAAAGGGAGATGAGCTGGGACTGTCTATGGTGTAGCTCTCCTTGCTGTTGGGCATGGAGCACTCAGTTTCGATGGATGGATATTTTGTGGGGTTAACTAGAAAACCAGCAGAACCTTTTAGGTTGTTCTTGATGCTACCTTTCACCAGGATCTTTGAGAGGAAGCCCACTTAACTCCCTCAGGAACCCACTTAACTCTCTCAGGAACCCACTTAACTCTCTCAGGAACCCACTTAACTCTCTCAGGAACCCTTCCGTCATCATGTTGTGATTACATGATTGAAGGATAAAGTGTTTTCAGATCTCACAAATGCCTGTTCCCAGTGATTTCAGGGGTGGTCTCATGGGCATGATGATGCTTTCTGTTACTACAAGCAGTTTCCTGCCTGGGGAAGGAAACCCTCGATAACTCCGACTCCAGAGAGCGCAATTCTCCTCCTACTTCATTAGAAACCTTCCTTAACTGGGACTGGAAGCAAGCCTTTTCCATAACTTCTTATATGAGATGTGTTTGCTGCAAATGTACATTAAAGAATACATTTTGAGCCTCCTTTTGATTCTTTTATGATGATAACATATCTTGGAATGTAGGACTTGCTGTTGCTTCTCCTCTTGCTTCTTGCCTACAACAGCTTTGCCTTCTGTTCATCAAATGCCTCAGCACCCCCAGGAAGAGAAAAACAAGGAAATAACAGGGATTCTGAGACAAAATAATAAATCCTAGTGGTAATTCTATTTACCTGCTGTCTCACCAGTGGGGTGACATGCAGAGGAAAGACTTGATTTGATGTTTACGGCACAGAGAATATCCATTTCTGCTCTCTTCTCTGATGGGCAATGAAGAACACAATGGTTAATAAAAACATACCCATGGCTCACTTGGCCTTGTGGCCAAATGGTAGCCGGGTTTTAACACAGCTTTGCTTGTCTCGTGAACGTGTGATCTGCTTACAGTGTGCAATCGGCTGATGAAAGCTGAGCTGCATTATGCTGACGCAAGGTCTATGCAGCTCGCGCTTGCTGGAAGTGGTTTGGGACCTCGGAAATCACAGACCTGAGAACCGTGGGATGTTGAAACTGCCAAAGAGCTTTTGGCATTGGGGATCTGAGAAGGGATGATTTATTTCCTTTCCTCTGCTGGAAGCCTTTGTTTCATAGAGGGCATTGATCTCCACCTTTCTTGTCTGGAAATCTCCTTGGAAAGGCTGTGTCCCGGGCAGTGTCTGCAATTCTCCTCTGTCTTCACCAGTTCCACTCATTTTTCGTGTGATTACTTCTCTATTTTTATTGTTTGTTTTCCCCTTTTTTCATTCTTATTTTCTTCTTCAGTGTCTTCCTCATCCCTTACTTATCCTTAACTACTCATCACCCTCCACCTCCACATCACCCCACTGGCATGCATTTTACCTCACCTTTCCTCATAATCCCTTTAGTTTTCCTCCTCAAATTCACTTTATTCCTAAAGCCCAAGAGAAAATCAAGCTTCTGGGGAATACTGAAGTGGGAAGAACCCAAAAACTGATGAATTAGCGTTATCAGCAGAGAATAGGAAGCTTTGGGAGCCTTTGAAGGAGAGGCTGCCACAGTTCTGCCGGCTTCCTACTAGTCCATTTTGGACTTCTCACTATGTCCAAATAATCTGTCTCCAGAAAAGGCTCATTAAGTTGTAATTAAACCATCTTTGACAGGAAAAACTCACCAAGCAGGGATATTACCTCTCTGCTTGTAAGACTACTGTGCACCCCTAGGGCATGATATAAATGGGAAGGTGACTCATCTTGGACAAACAAGTCATTAATGGGATGCTTTGCACTTCTGGGAGGCATCTTTTACAAGCTTTCCCGTGTTAGAAGATTCCTCAGAGTTTTTCCATGGAAATGAAGGGCCATGATTTAACTGCAGGCTCTTCTGGCCATATAACAGACAGAAGAACTGATCGCTCCAGCCAGCCACAAGCAGCTGGCCAGGGTGGATGGCTGTTTTCTTGCTTCTGCAGCAGAAAACTGAGGTTCAGAAAATGTCAGGAAGGTCTCCTTCCAAGAAGAATGATTTGTTAGAAGGGGATTTTTCTGGTAGGTCCTTCTCAGGCTGACTCCTGGTTGGGTGGCTACTGGGGATGTCATTGTTTTCCATGGATTTGTACCTGTCTTGTGCTCCACAAGTAAAATGTGCGCATACAAAATTCCTTTCCTAACCCTGTGTTTGTTGCTTCATAATTTTGAGGGGATAGCAGAAGACTTGAGTATGAAACTGAATTCCTCTGCCCTGGTGGATTCCTGGGCATTGTTGCCAAGTAATTAGAATGATAGAGAGGGTGGAAGGGTTGTTTCCAAGTTGGGGCAGTCAAAGATCTGAGCCCTGCAACCTGAGAAAGGTTTTAGATACAGAGTCTACACCCAGGGTTGCACCAGAGACATCACAGACATGAGAGTGGGAGAAGAGCTGAGGCCTTATTGTGATATGTGAGGATGAACATGGGTCATGCTGCTTGAGTTCATTCCGTGCAGACTTTGGATGGAGACTGGGCCTGAGTTGGTCTGTGACACTGCTTGACAGAGCCAGAAATGACACGTAGCAAACCCACGGGTGCTCTGTAGGGGTTCTCTGAAGCCTCCGCTTGCTGGGTTCTCTGACCAGCTGCAACATCTAAACACCTGGTTGAACAACAGGCTCTAGCTACTGAAAATGGCAGGACCGCCTCACGTGGTCATCTGCGAGTGATGGAATGGAGATGCTGAAATAAAAAAAACCTTACTAGTAAGTTAATAGTGACTTAATGACTTAACTAGGCTGTTGCAGGTAGGTCAGAGTGGTTCTCTTTGCCTGGAGGGAAGTGTTGTGTCCTGCCTGCTAACCAGCACAGCTGTTTGTGCAGCTTGACGTGGCATCGGTGCAGAGCGGCCAAGAAGCTGCCAAAGCTGGTCTCTAAAGTTGGCAAGAGGTGGTGTTGAGAACGTTCTGTGTTTGGATGGAGGCAAAAGTATCCCGCTTGGGGCTTGGATTCTGCCGTGACTCACCGTGTCCATCTTTCTCTCTGGTCTCTGGCAGGTCTATAACCTGACTCAGGAGTTCTTCCAACGAGGTAAACCAGTCAACGCTGAGAGCCAGAACAGTGTGGGCGTCTTCACACGGGACGTAGTGCGCAAACGCGTCAAGGCCGATCCAGATGACACAGAGGCCGTCAAGAGGCTGAAGCTAGCCATGATCCAGCAGTACCTTAAGGTGCGTGAGCGTGTCGTTGGGGTTTTGTTTTAACTAAGAGTGGACACATCAGCTTTTCCTCATGAGGAATCCAAACACAGCGGGCTGCAAGCAGTAATGCCTTTTATTTTCTTTCGTCCCTTAAACTTCCAGCTTTCTAATTAGAATTAGGGCTTTCCTAGGCCCTGTTAAGTTTTCTGTTGTGATTTAATATTTTCTTACCACCCGAAGCTACTCTGCTGTCAGGTTCTTCTAGTCACATCTTGTGCCTTACATCTGGGACCTGATCCTGCCTGAGTGTCTTTTACCTGCTTCTGCCTCTGCCCATAGCTCAGAAACCAGAAGAAATGTGACTTTGATTCTAGTAATTTGCTGAAGAAATCCCTAGAAAGCGTTTTGAAGGCAATGCAAGAAAATCAAAGGTAGATTGTATAAACTCATGTCCTAATCATGTTTCCTCGTGGCTTCCCTGGTTCTTTTTACCTCCTTGATGCCTTGGTGGTAAATGAGTTCTCTGTGGGATGAGGACTTAATGCTCCACCAAGCACTCCACAAGTGAAGTGTAACAGTCATTCCTATTTATAATGTCATTATAATGACTTAATGGCCTATGAAATGAGGCAGGGGAGGCAAGCAGCACCCTGTGATGCAGGTAAGTGCATGATGTTCACTGTTTAGAGGTCAGAAGCTGAAACAAAGAGAAATAAAGACCTAAAGACTTCTGGGATAAAGCTGAGATTTGAACCCAGACATCCTAAACATTCTCCTGATATCTCAGCATCCTAACTTGTATCACCAGGTGTCTCCACAGCTCCCACGTGCCATCACCCCTGCGGACAATGTTAGTCGTTTGATATAGCTCTGGTTTTCCTGGTGGTTACTTCTGCAGTGGCTGCAGGTTGCCACAGCCAGTGGCAAGTCTTGCAAATCCCTTCTCATGTGTAAATACCTGAGAACAACAAAGCTTCTGATACTTCAGACTGTCAGATCAGAGTAGTTGCTGAGAGGGTGGGGATTAACTGGTGTCTCAGGCAAAGCATAGTCTTAGTAGTTGCCTGGTTTTCTCCCTGGTGTTTTTCCTTCATGGTTGAAAGAATCAAATACCCATTACTGTTTGGTATCTTCATAATGTGAGGTGTCCTGTTGGAGCATCCAGGCAGGATGAGCAGCTTGTCGCATCACCCAGGATGCAGGGTGTGCGTGGTCAACCTAGAACTGACCCTGGGCGAGTGTTGGAGAGTGCTCGCTCCACCACAGCAGACTCAGAGGACAGGTCTTCTTCAAGACCTACCTGCTGGCGACCTGACCCAGCAGTTGTGCCTTCTCGGTCCTCACTGGAGTCATTGGGCAATGACCAGGAAGGGGCAACCACCTGTTTGTCAGTACAGTCACAGGAGCAGCCTGTGGACCACTTAGTACCACTGTGACTTGTTTGCTTGACATCGTAGCCCAGCACAGAGATTCCTGCCCTGCGCCAGGATGCTCCACAGGGAGAGGGTCTAGGCTTGCCAAGCTTCCAAACATGGTCATTAAAGTGTGGAAATGCCTGGAAAACTGGCCAAAGGGGGAGGCAAGGAATTGTCCTGTTCCTTTTGTCTAAAAGGCTTCAAGAATTAGTGTGCGAATCGTTGTGACTCTGGTGATGTGAAGATGTTAAGATCGCTGTGTCCCATGCATCAGTATTATCATTAAACGCTTATCACAAGACAGACCAAACATCCTGCCTTTGTTCCAGGGATTGTTGGAAGCGACGGCCGTGCCTCGTACTCCTGCAAACATTAACTGGCAGGTCCCGCATCTAAAGCTTTGATAATCACAGCAAGTGAACCAAACGCAAGTGTCTCGCATCTTGGCATTTCCCTTTTCTGTCTCCTTCAGTTCCTCCTGTGCTGGGTCCTCTCACCTCCAGCAGATAGTTCGCTTGCTGCTTGCTGACTGACAGCGCACTGAAAGCTGCAGGCAGCTGAAGTGGCTGCCAAACGCTTTTCATGGCTCCTCAAGGGAACGTTTATTAACATTGGAAAGAGCATCTGATTGTCATAGCTCCAGTTTCTGCTGTCTGAGCACCAAGCAGCCAGTCCCTGGCTAGTGAAGTGGGTTTTAAGTGATAGAAAACAGTCAGAAATGTAACCCAGAGTCATGCGGAAGCGAAGACATCACCTCTGAACTCTGCATGATGCAACCGTGGCCGATGCAACCCAAGCCAATGCAGCTTGTTACCATGACAAAATGGTTTCTCTGCTTGGGAGGAAGGCCGAGGATCGATTTTGTCCGATCCTATGGCCAAACGCTTCTTTACTAGCAAAAATAATGTAGTTTAAGAGTGGGATTCAGGACTCCCAGCTTGTGCAGCTCCCCTGCGCCCTTGCAGCGTTGTGCTGTGGCAAAATGAGTTGCTGTGTGGCAATGTTGCTTTTGTGTTGCTTTTCCTTAGGTAGAGAGTTGCGAGAGCAGCTCCCACAGCATGGATGAAGTCTCGCTCAGTGAATTTGGGGAATGGACCGAAATCCCTGGAGCTCATCACATCATTCCTTGCGGTTTCATTAAAATCGTGGAGATTTTGGCCCGCTCCATTCCCGAGTCTGTCATTCAGCTCCGCAAGCCAGTCAAGTGCATCCACTGGAACCAGTCGGTCAGCAAGGAGATTGAGAGGGTGGCTGACCACAACAGTGACCTCCCCAAGGAGGACAAGGGCTCCGATGTCTTCGTAGAGTGCGAGGACTGTGAGTTCATCCCAGCTGACCATGTCATTGTGACTGTGTCCCTGGGAGTCTTGAAGAAGCGCCACGAGAGCCTGTTTCATCCCCGCTTGCCTGAGGAGAAGGTGATGGCCATTGAGAAACTAGGAATCAATACGACTGACAAGATTTTCCTGGAGTTTGAAGAGCCTTTCTGGAGCTCCGAATGCAACAGCATCCAGTTTGTCTGGGAAGATGAGGCAGAGAGTGAGAGCTTGACTTATCCTGAGGACCTATGGTACAAGAAGATCTGCAGCTTTGATGTACTCTACCCACCAGAGAGGTATGGCCATGTCCTCAGTGGCTGGATCTGTGGAGAAGAGGCTTTGATTATGGAGAAGTGCGATGATGAAACTGTGGCAGAAATCTGCACTGAAATGCTACGTAAATTTACAGGTCAGCCATGCTCTGGTTCCTTTGGTGGGTGGAGAAGAGAGGGATTGTGGGCTGGGGTGTAGAAGGAACTAGGAAGGAAATGCACTAAGGTAATTTTTAGTTCTTTGGCATTTTATGTCCCTTTGTATGGGCTGTGCGTGTGCTTCCACCTCCTGCTTGGGTGTGCCTGAAAGCTATTTATACAGAGGGGCTGATAACCAGCTCAGGAAGAGGTGGGCAGAAGTGCTTGAGGATTCCACATCCTCTGCTTTATTGAGTCACAAGTAACTCTTCAGCAGCTGGAGCTGTTGGATTCAGTGGTCCTGAGGACTGACCTCATCTGTGGATAGCAACACAGCGCTTCTAGAGCCAGTGGAGCTGGACCTGTTTAGATCAGTGGTAGTTGAATCACACCCCTGACGTCCCTTCAACATAAGGCTAGATAAAAATGTCATTGGCCTAAATTTCAAAGAATCCATTAATCTGGAGAGTTCCTATTTTCTGAGGACCTCACTTAAACCTTCCTGGACTTCACTGATTTCATGTTTGCTGAGCACACATCCCGTTAATGGCAGCAGTTGGAGCAAGACTGATCTTAGGTGAGTTACACAGAGAAAATACAAGATCATATCACTAAAAGTAGTAATATTTGATCATGCTGGGCCTTAGTTTGCCTGCAGTCACTTCTGTAGAGGTTTCACACCTTCCCCAGGAAAGGCTTTTTGTATCTGCCGAGGTCTTTGAGATCCTGTGGTAGAACACACTGAACAAGCACAAGTGTAAGGTAATAATGCTGAAAGAAGTAGCGGTTGACTCATTGGCAGTCTTGAAATCAGGATTTTGAATTTATACATATTTATAAGCAATTATAAAGGCAGCATCCTCCAAGATTAGATGTATTTTATGCTATTCTAGACATGGATCCCATGATTAAGCTATTTACCTCTGCCTGCTAGCTCCTGTGAGCCAAATCTCAACACCCAGTGGGTTTCCAGACTTACCTCTTGTCCATGGACCTCCAATTAACTGGGGAAATTTGCCTTTGCAAGTGTAGCTTTCCCCTGTGCTTACAAGCCATTTGCTACCAACAACATGGAAGACGTGGCTTAGTGGTGGGCTTGGCAGTGCTGAGTCTACGGTTGGACTTGCTTGTTGCAGCTCTTCTTGACTAAGACCTGTTTTCTTTTCAAACATCTCGATTCATCAGTGGGAATGTGGTTCTTTGGGTCTTTCTTAGTTGGGCAGGTGGGAGTATACTCTCCCTCTTCCTTCTTGGGCTCCTTCACTGTTGTTGTTTGCATGTGTTGCATGTTCCTCTCTTCCTCCCAGGATGGAAATATGTTGGCACTGGGTCACTGGTATGTGCTGCAGTTGCTGTTCCAGCTGATACTGCACCTGGTCACTGTCCATCAGACTCTTTGGCAGTGTGACCTCTGCCTTGGCCTTCTCTTAATCCTGGGTTATCTAACCCTGGAGAATTTCAGACTGATCTTCCAGGGCCTTGCCCTGCGATGAACATTCTGGGCATAAGCTGAAAGGTGGCCTCTCAGCTGCTCCAAAGTGTGAGAAGAAAACCTCTTCATGGAGCACCTGTTACATGACCTGTTCCACTTTCTGCCCCGCCTCCAACTTGTTAGTTTGTAGAAAACCTTTTCACAGATCTCCCAGGCTGGCCTTGCTGAGGTAGCTGCGTTTGTCCTGTTACCCTTGCCCCCATTTTCCCCAGCAGGCTCCCAGAAGAAGCCATACCTCAAGGCTGATCCAGGCCAGGTGCCAGGCAGGATGAAATAACAGCAGCATGCTCAGTTCTCCGTGCACCTATCATCTGCTCCACTAATTGGTTTCCTCGGGAGTGCACGAGTTGGTTAGACCAGCTATGGGGTGGTTGGAGGCAGACAAAGCAGCTTTCTGATCAGGTAGTCAATTCTGAAAGTGAGGAACTCTACTGCTCCAATTAGCACCATCAAACCCAGCTTTTAAAGCATTTCCCACAACCTGACTTCATGTAAGTCAGCTGCGTTGGGAAACTAGTCCTCCTCAGGTTTCCTAAGATCAGTGGAAAGAAAGACTCTGCCATAAGGCAGTTCAGATCTTCCACACCTCACCTGGTGCTCTGTGAGATCTTCTGAAGAAGCTTTTCTCTACTGAGTGTAGAGAGAGCCTTGTAGTCATTAATGAAAGGAGGTCGTACGAGCCTTTAAATGTTCACTCCTTTGGTAGCTTCTAGGTATAAAATCCCCCACGTTCTTGTTTCTTACTCTTCTGTGAAAGGATTAACTGTGTTACCAGGTGACTTCTCACCTTCAGCTGTGTTTTCCCAGCCCATTGCTCATGGAGACCTTTGCTTTGGCTTCAGAGAGTGTTAGGCCAGGCCTGTGATAAAACCGCTCCTTTAGACTCAGTGTTAGTTCACACTACCTATATCTCTCTGAGAGGAGATGATCTGCCTCTGTGACCTTAAATTTCACATGTGGGTTGGTGCTGTGGATTATCTGGCTTTGCTGTGAAAAGCTCCAAGGATTGTTCTAACCTAAAAACCATTGACAAGTGCTGCTTTTCACAGCTGGATGGTGGCATCCTCCCAATCTGATTGAGTGGGATGCCTTCAAACAATTAGAAGTCTTGCTCTGGGCTCTTTGTTGGCCAAGCTCTGAGTCTCAGAAGGCAGTAACCGCAGAGCTGCTCCCTCTTGAAGGACTCACTGATTTGTCACACTGGGACTGGAGATGCCCTGAGTTGTTCTCCCCATCCTCCAGCTATTTATCTAGAGATAAATGATCTCTTTTACGTTCTACATCATATCTACCAGCCCCATGTGGAGGCCTGGGGCACCCTAATGTGCAGTGGCTGTAGACACTGATGTGTGGGTAGCACCACAGATCTCTGTTGGCCGTGGTGGGATCTTAGACACCCTGCTCTCAGGCAGGCAGCTAAGTTCAGGTGTCTTGATTTCGATCTGCGAGTTGATTTTATGACAATCCTGTGTCATAATCAGCCCCATAACCAATAAATCTGTGTAGCCACAGCTCCCAGTAGCTGAATAGATGGGATTGTTTGAGACACATGGAATTATCTTCCATAGCTTCCCAAGGGGAAATCTGTGGCATAAAGATATCTGTCCTCCTGTTTTAGTGAAGGCTGAGATCTTTTTTTAGGCATTTTATCTCCCTTTGGACAGTGGAAACGTAGAAGTTTCCACATCTGCATTAATTGTTACTTTTATCTGTAGGCAGAGGCACATGTTTACCCATCCATTTAAAAGGAGATTGAGAAAGTCCAATTAAATATGTTCCTTGAAGGAGTGTGGCCCTCCCAGTCTTTGTAGTTTGTCTTGCAAACAACAGTTGAGGATCAGAGCTTGTGTTACGTGTTCCCATCTGACCTTCAACCAAGCTCCTCCTCTTTGTGTGCAGCTGAAACGAAGGTCTCTCTGGAGTTTCTTCTCTTAGAAACAGCTCCTCACTTTAAAAGGCGCAGGAGCGAAGGGGCACTAATGGTTGCAGAATGGACACTTGAGTCATGCTCACGTGGTCTGGAGAACCTTAAGGGAGCTCCCGAAAGCTGGTACATCTGCACCACACAGCGTGGTGCTGGGGAAGGAGCCTGGCTTTGGTTCTGGGAGCTGTACAGCTGCATTTGAACATCCCCCAGCCCTGCTTCACGCTGGCAGCTGGATCATGAAGCTCCTTTTCATGAAGCTCTGCTGTCCACCCAGTGCTACGCGCTTCATGTTGCTCTATTGTGGTTTCCCTTGTGCTGAAGTTGCTCCGTGAAGAGCATTCCCCGATGGGAAGGCTACTGTTTACCTGCTGGTGTACATAGCACAAGGCCATCCACGGGAAACACTCGAGAGGGACAAAGATGTTGCTTTGACCAGCCTGACCCATTGCTCTACTGAATATTGCTGTGTTTAGACAATTGCTGGTTGGGCTGATGACTCCACAGACACTTTTGTTAACAAATTTCAGTCTTTTAGCAGATCTGTGGCCTCATCTGCAGGCTGGCCAGCCCTCCTCTCGTTGGCTGTTACTCTGTGTGTTCCTGATCAACATCCTCCTTGTACTGAAAATTGTCTGGGTACCTTGCCAGTGGAACATAGGAACATGCACCAGCTACAGAAGAGGCACCACCAGCCCGTGACAGACTCCTGTTATTTGAGAACGCATTGTGTGATTGTTTCTGTGTCCTGCCCTCTGATGGGTGACTCTTTTGGCCCTGTTTCACAGAATCCCAGCATGGTGGGGGTTGGAAGGGACCTCTGGAGATCATCTAATCCAACCCCCCTACCAAAGCAGGTTCATCTAGGGCAGGCTTCACAGGAACACGTCCAGATGGGTTTTGAAATCTCCAGAGAAGGTTTGGAAGGTCTAACCAGCTGTCATGGTGTGTCTCCTGGCTTTTCCCACAGTCCTTAAAAATAAAACATGATAACTTACTTCCTTGACGCATCTGAGAGCTCCCTGTTCTCAGACTCCCTTGGGCTTTTCACTTCCATCCCAGGCATTCCTGCTTTGAAGGTTCTTTGGGGAGCATGTTTTAGAGGCTTTGTGCTCAGTGCTTATTCCTGAAACAACATTTGGTTGTAGGATCTGTTTTGTTTGTAGGGTAGATTTATTTGCTAGCCTGTGCTGTGTTTTGGTCTGGGGGTTAGTGGTTAGAAGGTGTTCACAGCGTGCTCTGGTGAGCCACCCAGGTGCCTTTGATCTGTTCCAGCCTTGTGTTTCATCCTTCTGGTTGACGGGTGATACTCCTAAAACCAGTAGCTGAACCAGGGAAGTAACCTGCTCCTGATTGTAAGGAATCATACACATGGCTAAATAATTGTTTAGTAGGACTAAATAATGGGCTAAATTCTGGGTTTCCCAGTTCAAGAGAGACGAGGAACTGTTGGAGAGAGTCCAGTGGGGGCTATGAAGATGCTGAGGGGACTGGAGCTTCTCTGTGCCGAGGAAAGGCTGAGAGCCCTGGGGCGGGTGAGTTGGAGAAGAGAAGACTCAGAAGAGAAGCCTCAGAGGGGATCTGATCAATTCTGATCAAGAGCTAAAGGGTAGGGAGCAAGAGGATGGGGCCAGCCTCTTGTCAGTGGTGCCCAGTGACAGGACAAGGGGCAATGGGCACCAACTGGAACCCAGGAGGTTCCATCGGAACAGGAGGAAAAAATTCTTTCCAGTGAGGGTGATCAAGCCCTGGCCCAGGCTGCTCAGTGAGGTTGTGGCGTCCCCTTCTCTGGAGAGATTCCAAACCCACCTGGACGTGATCCTTGGCGACTTGCTCTGGGTGACCCTGCTTTAGCAGGGGGGTTGGATCTCCAGAGGTCCCTTCCAACCCCTATCGTTCTGTGGTTCTGTAATGTAGTGCCTAACTAGTCTTTATGGCTGAATGTCACCCTCTGTAAGCCCTGTTGAAGAAAGTTGGGGAATTTGGATCATGTTCCTAGTAGGCTAATCATGCTGAGGTATTACAGAGTCAAGGTCTGAAGCAGGCACAGGAATGTTTCAATTATTCTTACCTGTGCTGAACATCTCCCAGGCTCCAGTAACTTAACCTTGCCTGGATATGTGAAGTTGCCTCAAGGGTGGCCTCAAGCGTGGGTCCTATGTCTCCTTGCAGAGAGAATTTACCTTCATTGCAGTTCTCCATGTCCCATCTCAGTTCCTCTCCTGCCAAGGCCTATTTCAGTTTTACCTGAGGCTCTTGTGCCACCAACTGGTGGGCCACTGTATGGGATCCCCTCTGCTCCTGTACAGTTTGGGATGTGGACAGTGGCTGAAGACGGCCCTGTCATTGGTTCACTCAAGTGCCCCTCACCTCTAGGTCCTACATCCTCCTAAGCAGCAGAAATCCTACAGCAATCTGGAAATCCTACTTCCGGCCTTGTGAGACTTCTTTCCTTACCGTGTACATCCCACAAAATGATCTGTTGGATTTTAGGTTAATTATGGGAGGCGACTGAGTAGCAGTTGGAGTGAGGAATGCAGGGGTTGAAAACCTCCCGACGGGTTTTCCTGTGCCCTTGCAGAATGAGGATTTGCCTCCTAACATCCTTATCTCCATTCCTCTTTGGAGGGACACCTCTCTCATGAGACCATCTGGATTGCGCTGGGCACCCAATTAAATACCTGACTGAGATCAATCAAGGAAATACTCTGTATTTTCAGATAAATGATGTCCATGGTTCCCTGAAGCTTCCCAGTCTTTTAGGAACATAAGCATTCGAATGATCTTTCCCCAAATGGAAGACTTAATTAAAAAATGATGCTAATAATTGAGAAGAGTAATAGAAGTAGTGGGTTAGGGCCTCTCTTCTGTGGCCTACAGGCTCTTCTAGGATGTATTCTTGAAAATCAAGATGTGCCACTCCCCACCCATCTCACACAGCCATTGTCGTGGTTTCTCTCAGCCGCGGTCTTACGTGTTGTCTTCTCCTTTCCACCCAGGGAATCCAAACATTCCGAAACCTCGCCGGATCCTGCGGTCCTCCTGGGGCAGCAATCCCAACTTCCGTGGCTCGTACTCTTACACGCAAGTTGGGTCTAGTGGGGCTGATGTAGAGAAACTCGCTAAACCACTGCCTTATGCTGAAAGCTCCAAAACTGCTGTAAGTATGGCCCGAATCGGTTCTGTGACGAGAAGACCAACACGATGCTGGGCAGCAGGTTTCCTGGGGGGAGGTTGGAAGGGACAGGTTGGACCTCCAGTAGTGTGTTTCCCAGGTTTTTTAATACATAGCCCTCTAGACAAATAATGTATCTGGGATTTTACCTCTGTTATTTGGAATAATAAAATCATAGAATGGTTTGGGTTGGAAGGGACCTCAAAGATCATCTAGTTCCAACCCCCCTGCCTGGGGACACCTCCCACTAGACCAGGTTCCTCAAAGTCCCATCCAACCTGGCCTTGAACATCTCCAGGGATGGAGCATCCACAAACACCTGGGCAACCTGGGCCAGGGTCTCACCACCCTCACAGTAAAGAACTTCCTAATACCTAATCTAAATCTCCCCTCTTCTGCCACCGTGCATGACCCGTGCCTGTCCCCATGGTGCACCACATCGGGATTTTGAGAACCAGCACTCTGAAAACACTGGTTTTTAGTGACGCTCATGGGGACATGGGAGGGCACAAAAGCTTCTGTCTCCTTTTAGCCTCATGTCGGCTTTCGGGTAAGCGCTGCTGAGCTTTTCCGCTCTTCTTGTCCCCTCCAGCCGATGCAGGTGATGTTTTCAGGGGAGGCCACGCACAGGAAGTATTATTCCACAACCCACGGTGCTGTGCTCTCCGGGCAGAGAGAGGCCGCTCACCTCATTGAGATGTACCAGGACCTCCTGCAGTGCCGGAGCTGAAAAGGCCCCGTGTTTGCCAACGCCACCGACTCCCAAACCCTTGTACAGGTGTGTGGAGGGGGTTCTTTTTTCATTTCCGTTCGCAGTAGAAGAGGCTTTATCTTTTTCTATTAAAAAAACAACAAAAAAGGCCCTAACTGTTTAAGAAACTAGCCATCAGTAGCTTCATTTCCGTGTGCTGTATTGTTAACAGGGAAGGGTGCTCCTTTTGTCTGGTAGACTTGTTTCTTTGTTGTTTTAATTCTAACTTCACTTTTGGTGCCTATCACATATATTTTTTTTCTCTTTCTGTATTGTAAGTGCCTTCTATACTAAAATAAATGTTGTAATAAAAAGACTGGGTGCTTTGGTACTTCCTGCACACTTCACTCGGTAACTTGCAACTCTTAGTCAACGTTAGAGAAATAAAGGTTCTTCCTTCCTACAGAATTTGAAGTAGGAGGATAGAATCGTAGGATCATTAAGGTTGGAAAAGACCTCCACGATCATCAAGTCCAACCATCAACTAACACTACCATGATCACTAAACCATGTCCCCAAGTGCCACATCTACACAGTTTTTCAACACCTCCAGGGATGGTGACGCCACCACTGCCTTGGGCAGCCTGCTCCAGGGCTTGGCCACTCTTTCAGTAAAGAATTTTTTTCCTAATATCCAATCTAAACCAATAATAATATCCAGATAATAATATCCAGATGTATCTTGAGATAGATCTGGATACTTCCATGTACCAGTTGATCTTCACTGTGTTGTTCAAAGCATTGCACCTTAGAGGTACAGTCAATTGTCCAGATTAGCACCGAAATCACTCTGTATCTCTACATATTTAACTCTGTGGGTCACCTGTCACCTTGTGTGGGTCTTATGTGCTTCAGGAAGCCTGCCTGTAATTTTGGGGTGGGGATCTGGGGGGGAGATTTGTCTGGGTTTGCTCAGCCAGTCTGGGGGAAGTTATCAAAGGAACCTCAAAGCAGAGAGAAAACAGCCTTGACTGAAGCACTGCCCACACTTGGTGAACGGTGTCTTGGTTTTGAAGGACATCCCTCAGTCATTCCCACTTTTCAAAACCTGATTAGGTTCACAGAATGGTTTTGAGGTGTGCAAAGGAGGCTTCTCTCTGAGGAAACTAAACCAAGCGCACTTCTCCAGGAGCTGCCAAGGTATAGTGCAGCCCGTAGAGGGAACATCGAAGTCTAAACTATCAGTTTGCCTTCAAAAATTCTTGAACCACGCTGTGGAAGGAGCGTTCATGCCTGTGCAGCAGGCTGAAGTGCAGAGTAAAACCCTCAAACTACAGAATCACAGAATGGTGGGGGTTGGAAGGCACCTCTGGAGATCATCTTGTCCAACCCCTCTGTTAGAGCAGGTTCATCTAAAGCAGGTTGCACAGGACGGTGTCCAGGAGGGTTTTGAATGTCACCAGAGATGGAAACTATACCACCTCTGTGGGCAGCCTGTTCCAGGGCTCTGCCACCCTCAAAGTAAAGAAGTTCCTCCTCATGTTTAGGTGGAACTTCTGTGTTCAAGTTTGTGC
>JAVSBS010015432.1:109537-133305 GCA_033124195.1 Coracias cyanogaster | reverse complement strand
CTGACATCAGAGTTAGAGAAGCTGGACACACTGACAGTGCCTGGCACCAAAGACCTCTGCTGCTCTTTTGCCTTCACCCCTGCCTGGTAGTGCTGAGCACCAGGAAGCCAATGCCTTTAATTTAGCCAGGGAAATAGTTTTTACCAGGATTTCCCAGCATTTCAGCCTGGAAGGAGGTGCTGAGCTAGCCTATTGCCACATCAGACAGTGTCAAATGCTCCCAGCCCCAAAGGATGTGGTTGATGGGAATGGCTGGAATTGCTCAGCATGGATCCAGACTTAAATAAGCTGTGGCTATTGGTTTGCAAGGAAGTCGCTATGAAATGTGATCTTCAAGGAGAAGCAAACTGCTTTGATCTCTATCCTTCTGTTCGAGGTGAGCTCAGGGCTGATTACCAGTAAAGCATGAGTGCAGTAAGGCAACACAGAAAAGCTACAATCCCGTTGTCATCAGTAGTAAGGCTCCCAAGCAGCAACTACTGCAAAATGATGTGCTGTTATGAGGCATGAATAGTATGTGGCAGAGAGATAGCGCTGAACCTATGGATACCTATGGACTTCTGCTAAAAACACTGGTAGGAAAAATGAAACAGACCCTTTAGTGCTTTAATTAGCAAGAACTGCTTTTAGATTCGTAACACAACATCACTGCAATGATGTGGACGCCTATTATACAGAGCACACAGCAAAGCAGCAGTCCTTGCTAAATGGCAAAATTCACAATGCATATTCATTGCAGGAAATACTTTTCATCTGTCCTTGATCTCATGTTGTATATTGGCGGTGGATTCAGTGGATTTGGATTTCTTTAGCATGCCCCTGGGCTCTCAAGTGTGCTAGGATGCATTGTAATGTAGATGCAGGGTGTCTGGCACTTCTCACTGAATAAGGCTTCAAAGGGAAGTTGGGAAATTGAAATCAGGGAAGTTGAAATCAGACTCTAATTACATCTGTACGGAAGCCAAAGGCATTTTAACAAAAGAGCTTACCTGCTGTTCATGGACACATTTTGTCCAGAGCGCATGAAAATACAGGATGCTGGTATCGGCAGGCATGGGACTGCCTGGTTTTTGGAAACTGAGATAAAGGAAAACAGTATTTGTGACTACACTTTGGATAGAATGCTGTTACTCAGGTAAATGTGACAGCTTCAGTGCATCTTCTCCAGGAGATTTCCCAGTGCCAGAGATCAGCTAACTGGGAGCACAGGCAACTGGCACAGCTGTGCCCAAACCCCTGACAATATTGCTGTGGGCATGTGGTCCAAGCAGCTCACCAGGATCTCCTCCTGCCTTTCTCCTTGCCACAATATGTACTTATGAAGCTCAACTGTTTGTTTGTTTAAAAGCCACATCCCTTTCTTCATGCTTTACGTGGGTAGGTGTATTTTGTTGCAAGACTCTTCTACCTTATCAGGTGTTTCCCAATCAGATAGATTGTAAGGTACTGGGGTCCTGAAGCACCGAAAACAGAAAAATGGGAGTTTAGAGGCAGGGAAACAAACACCCGCAGCAGAGAGCAAAAATGATTTCAAGATTAAGAAGAGGTTTGCTGTCCATACTGAGTACCTGCTTCATCTAAGGCCTGATATGAAAGGCATCTGTCAGCAGACGATGGCATTGGGATATGTGGGCTGGAAGGACTCAGTGTCAGGGCTGCTGCCCTTGTAGAGGTGCATCTGCTTCCCGGTGCAAAGCCATCAGGGCCAGCTTTGGGAACAATAGAGCTTTGTGCCTGGCAGATGTTTGGGCAGAGAAGAAGCAGCATTTGCTTTATTTTCCTGAGGACAGTTGACATACAGGGAGTGCACTGACCTGATTTGCAGGAGGCTGGTGCTTCTGGAAGTTAGGCTATGAGCAATTTGGCCAAGGTCATGCACTGAGTGAGTGATGCTGTCAGAGCTGGATGGAAATCTCTGTGTGGGTGCTTTAGCTTCATGGTCCCAGCATAACACCTCCATTAGTGTGTGACATGCTAGTGATTTATCCAAGCAGCATACTTTGCTGATTAGGTTTTATCTCAGTAGCGTCTGGAACAGTCTGTACATCTCCTACAAGCAAAGGGCAGAAGGTATACCTCACTCAGAGCAAAATATGGTCTTTGACCTCAGGGTCTTGGTGCTGAATCATACAAAACATAATGGTTGCCTATGATCCTCCTCCTGACTTCATGGGGTTGGGAAAGGAAAGCCTACCTAATTAGTTGCTTGGCAGGAGGAGGTGCATCTCCCAAAGCTCAGTATAAAATCACAGGCAGAAGCAGTGTGAAATCGTGAGAGTTATCACTGAAGTCTGCCATTCTGTGCCACTGAATGCACGGAGAGGAAAGGGCAGGGTGGCCAAGGACACAGACCTCCAGAAACTAGGCATGGCAACTATGAGTCTTGCCTGAGTTGTTTCTGAGGCGGCGTTTAAAGTCCATGTGCCCTATCCGCCTGGGGTGTCATTGCCACCTCCCCGAGATCTGAACCCTTGAGAAGGCTGATTCAGGCTAGGGGGAGGCTTGAAATACAGGAGATGAGGCCAGCCCTGAAGAGGAGGTGCCTCCTGAGCAGACAACAGAGCTGCGTGCTGTGAAGCCTGGCTTGCAGCACAACCATGCAAATGAAAACAGGCAACATACCTCCATCCTTGCCCATGTTTTAGGATCTGTTTTCTGAATGTGAACTGGATGTGCTCACCAAGGAAGCAGAAAAGGCTGCCGATGTTTTTTTGTGAAGGAAGCAGCAGGAACATATGGCTAGTCCTGAGAGGAAAGGGGGAAGAAGGTGCAATTAACTATGAAATAATTTCAGTTGCCTTATGAAACTTCTCACTCAAGGATTGTCTCTGAAAGCAGATAAGAGTAGAATGTGTCTATATGTGTTTGCAAAGCAAGGGCATGCATATGATGGATGTACATAAAATGATAACATACAGTGAGCTACAAAAGGGAATCAGAGGTTTTAAACCTTCAAATTTTAAATCACTGAAGCTTTAGAGGTCCTATGGCAGAGATGCAGGAAAGTAGTCCTCTTTTACTTTGTTATCTATAATTCTGCTGTATGAATAATAATTACACAATGTGACAGAGGAAAGCCGTGTGCTTTTATTCAAGCTTAATCTTTATAGATATGAGGCCAGTATAGAA
Source organism: Coracias cyanogaster (assembly GCA_033124195.1). Lineage (NCBI taxonomy): Eukaryota > Metazoa > Chordata > Aves > Coraciiformes > Coraciidae > Coracias > Coracias cyanogaster. The sequence continues at coordinate 130,176 of JAVSBS010015432.1, read as the reverse complement.
GATGAGCTACTTGTTTTAATGGTATTATAATTTGATTTAATATTAGAATATGTGCCTGCAGTATCTGCTTTCTAAGCAATGATGAACTGCACTGAAGGGTATGTTCTTTGCTTTATGCCTTATGGCTAGTGATCTGGTTTATTTGCCTTTAAACTCTAAGGCAGCCAATAATTTCCCAATGCTTTAAGTAGTCTTCTTGCATAAGCTCAGAGATTAAATATTGTTTTCTTTATGAACCTTGCTATAAAATCTTCTGCTGTTGTTGTTTTTCTTCCCACTTCTGCTATATACTCTTCTCTGCTTTGTGCCAGAATAGCTTCAGTTTTGGTCTTACAGTTCATCCTTTTCCCATTTCCTTCAGTTGACTATTGAAGTGCTGGGGCCTGAGTTGTGGGCCCCAAGTTGGAGTTGACCTGTGGGTGAGTCACAACCTAGCAGAAATGTTTTGTTTTTCCTATTGGCTTCATGTTCCAGAGGCAGAACCTAGTCCATCTGTGGGTATGTGGCTCTGCCCTCACCCAGGTGGTCATGGCTGGGGTGGTGGGTGAGGCCAGGACTATATTAACCAGGAGCCAATCAATTGGAAGAGCTTCCTGTTGGGTGCAGCTTCTGTTGGGGCTGGCTGCATCTTGCTGAGCTCTCTCAGTGGTGTCCTTCCATGTGAAGGGCCACTGAGGGAGCCATATCTGTTGTGTCCAGCAGGCCATGCTGGCACCACAGTGAGCAGTGGAGGAGCTGGGCCCACAGGAACCTATGGCAGGCTTGTTTGAAAGAAGAGTTCTGAGGGGATGTTGCTGAGTTCAGCATTGGCCTGTGTGATCAGGCAACTGATTGCCCCATTTGCAAGTCAATAGCAAAATTCTGGTAATCTCAAACTAACCATTTAGTCTTCCTAAAAGTGAATAGAACATTTTTAGTTTATTTATGGGGAGTAAAAGTTCAGAGTCAACTTCATATGTGAAGAATACTTGATGATGTCATAGTGACATTCTGTGAGGACCTAATTATTCTAAATCATAGAATTGTTTTGGTTGGAAAGAACTTTAAGATCATTCAGTCCAACCATTAACCCATATAACCCATTGCCTATCCATATCAATATTCCTTATTTTTTCCATGTGTAAAAATAAGATACTTATGTTCATTCTGGATGAGGAGGTAGCTGTTTACTGCATGAAAAGTTTTAAGAAGCTGTCTCCTTCTTGTGGAAAGAGAGGAAGTATTTATATAAAATTAAAGTTGACTAGAACAGTAAATTATTTTTTTGATGAATAGCTGTAGTGAAATCAATCTATTGGTAGAAGGGTAATTCTCATGGTATGCTAAAGAATGTTCTGCTTTAACCCCTAAAGGGACAATGATTTAGAGAAAGAGAAAAGAAAGAAAGCTGCACGCTAAACTACAGAAATTTGCCAACAGAAAAAGCCTGGATGTGTCTGAAACCCTTAGAAAGAAAAATACTGTGAAACTGAGGCTATCAATATTGAGGAGGTTTTGTGGCTTACTGAACAAACACAGAGGTCTAAACATCCTCAAGCGAAGATGAAAATGAAATTTAGAACCCTTTAACCCATGGGACTTGCAGAGGGAATACTATGAACAAAAGTTATTGATACTTGAACAATTCTCAGGCTACACAAAGCCTCCCAAAACCACTGTGAGAATTCTACAAACTTCTGGTATTTCAGAAAAGCCAAAGTTTGAATGGTAGGAACTCCAAACTTCAAGTACATCCTTTCTGTGATACCACTGAATGCGAAGAGACACTCTCACTGCCATACCCTATGTTGTTCTATTCCATCCAAAATATTTCACAAGCATTAAAAATTATCTTAAAACATAGTTTGAAAAATGTTTCAGAGGAGTCCATGGGAAAAGGGGTAGGAAAGATTTTCAGCAGCTACCTGTTTCACAGTGGCAGGACATGCTATTATGAGTATACTACCTAATCTTGCTGTCTGACTTCACTGAAGAGAACATGCCAGTTAGACCCTGAGAGTCTCAAAGTGGGTGCCCTGGTCTTGTAATGTGAGTTACAAGTTATTTCTTCCATAATTGGAAGAAATCCAGGAAAGTAATTCCTTTTAAGACCCGAGGTTGAATCTCAAAAGGGAATTTGGGTACGAAAAGCCAGCCTCTTATTCTCTAAGTCACTCACACTCCTCAGCATTTCTATTTTTAATCACTTTTTGTCCCTGTGTTTTAATGGATGAAGTCCGCAGAACAAAGGGTTTTATATGTTATAAAAAATGTTCTGAAACATGGGAAGTCACTGGAAACCCTTTGGGTTACACTGTTTCATCACCTAAATAAGAAAATAGCCAGTACCAATGTATGGGAATACTGAAATGCAGCATTAAACAGTTGGAAATTGCTAGCATCTATTTAATTAATAAAAATCATGATATAGTCACTGAAGTGAAACAGTAGTTAGCATTTCAGAAACCTGCAAGCTATTACTGAATATCTCAGTCGAGAGAGAGACTAGAAAGTAACAGGTCGGTGATACACAATTAAAAAAAAAAAAAAAAAGTCTTATGAATAAGTAAGATTTTCTTAATAGTTGCATTCAAATCATACCTGATTTCAGGTGCCACAGTTTGTGCTACAGGATGAAATGGAAACCACCTTAAAGTAGTATAGGGGTTGAATCCAACTTCTAATTTGCAAAGTACATCTGCTTTATAGAGCATTTTTACAGAGCCTCGTAATTAGAAAAACATGGCTTGTATTTCTCTCACTTCCTAAACCATAAAAAAACTTGGCTTTATTTTTAAAACACTAATTACATGACAGGGAAAAGCCTCTAATTTCTGAGAACACACTCATCTAAGACAAATAATTTATAAGAAGAGTAACAAAATAATGTGGAACTGTACGAAGGCTCTATTAAACAAACACATTTGGTGCTCAAAACGCTGACTGCTCCTACGCTTCAAATTTGTTTCTGATTCCTGAACTAGCACTGCTTGAAGCAAAAGATCCAGCTTTGTCAAGTGATAAAGCAACAAGACACATTAGCCTGCTTCTGTTAAGAAACTCCTAACCAAAAGAAAACAAGGGCTTCTCAGTTTTGTGCATGCTGTAACTCACGAAATGTCCTAAGACATTCTAATGATTCTTACAGATAATTTGCTCAAATCTGTAAACGACTGCTGTGTGCTTTGTCAATCCAGAAATGTCAGCTTTGCTGCTCTTTGTGGCAGGATGGTTGGGCATGCTTTCGGTTCCTTATTGTCCTGCCAGTAAAAATAATGAATGCACCTCACAAATGGAATAATTTCCTCTCAGATTTGCTTAACTTATGGTATCTGTACTATAAAAAAATCTTACACAAAGCAGTTATAAGAGTTTTTACTACTTTTCTGGGGAAAAAACCAATCCAAAACCAACCAACCAAAACCCCAGCCATGTATGAATACAAGCAGAATTTGTTTATAATCTGTGAATACCTTGGACCTTAGAAGTTATGGTGGCAGAGGAGGAACATACCAGTGAAAAACCTGAAGGTGAAACAGCTTTAAATGCCCAGACTTCTAGAACTCAACAAAACATAGTTTCTTTATCTCTTCCATTTTATGAATCATATTAGGAGAGAATGGGCTCAAAAGAAAAGCATGAAGGGATACTGCAGAAAATTGAAAGAGCAAGAAAATATCTGTTAGTGCTTCTCTGCCTTTCTGAACTGAATCTTGAGGTGTTTAGATTTGATAAGTACCTTGATACTGAGATAATTCTCAGGATTAAGACTGTGCTTAGACCCATTGAATAAGCATGCCCCAACATCTCTTGGCAACATGGCTGGTTGCTGACTACCATCACCTGGGTAGTATTTCTTATAAGTAAATAAATGGGTCTCCTTCTAAAAGTAATAGTTTTGCATGTTGCACTTTTGGAACCCTAACCTTGGTTAATGAAATAACTTTTTCTGTTCATATTCAGATAGGAGACTCAGCAGTTCATGTGAAGTTTCAAGACATTCATTTACAGTGAGTAGCTCACTCTACACAGAATCAGCATTCCTAAACATCCTAGAGAGCAGCAGGTTTTTTTAGAGATACAGCTACTGGGACCATGAGAGTTAATGCCTTTTTGACAGTATAACTTTTCTTATTATGCTAGGAATAATGTGATGTGAGAAGGATCATTGTCTTTTTCGCCCCTTATGGAGCCAAATACAGCTCTCTCAGTCTGAGTATGCTTCTTGCTGAGCAGGTCAATGACAGAAATAATGAGCTGAAGAACTTGGAGTAAGTACTACTTCTGTCTGCACTGACAGTTCAACAGTTCTCATCATCCAAAAAATTAAAGCTGTTTAGGTACTGAGTAGTGACCCAAGTACTCTGGTTTTCAGCCAAGACCTCAAACATTTTACTTAGGCTTATTCCCAAAACTACATAATTAGTTGGTTTTGCTGTTGTTCATACTCTATTTCAGCATGTGTTTGAGGAACTCAGAAAGAAAGGTAAGGAAAGATACAGCATGTCCACCACATAAGGACATCTTCCTGGCCATGGATGAGAAGCTGTACGGTAGAGAACTGAGGTGATGTGTTTTAGAGGCAAAAATTTCATCTATGTTGCAACTGTTATTTCAGTGTTTGTATCTGATATATGAGGTAAGCATCCTTGAACTCAGTAGATGAATACCTCAATCGCTACCATGCTTATATTTCATGCTTTCATGTTGGTGTTGCGGTCTGGGCACAAGCGTTGGTTTACCACAGTTGGAATGCTTGCAAATAGCAAATTTTTTCAATGATTTCTGGTTAAAACTTCCCAGTCTCTGAAATCATAATTTTTAAGAGAAAAAAATAATCTTTTCATAGATTACTGCTTAAGGTCTTGTCTAGTTATGTAATTCATCAGAAGCCACTGCATCCTGGCTATTCTGCTTTTTCACTGCTCTAAGTAAAGGGCGAGGAACTGAACAAAGTGTCTCCTGGAAAAGCACACTGCACACTTTTTGTGTTCCTTGTATATAACAAAAGTGCAGACTGTGCCATAAGATGTAGCAGACCATTTCCTAGAAAGTGAGGTGCTCATCTGATGCTAAAATGGCATAATTTTTTTTTCAGTTGCTAGACTGCAGGATGTAATCCAAACTCTACTCAGGCAGGGAAGGGTTGGAATGTGGATAGTAATGCTGATTTGATAGCTGAGCAATGAAATCTCCTGTAGGTTAGTTCCCACAAAATAACTAATAAAGGCACTTGTTTTCAATCACAGATGCTCTCTGCTCAGTCCTATTCTGAAGTGCTTTATTCAGAGTTTCCCCAATCAATATTTTGACTTTGAGAGGCAGAGCTATTAGAGGTTGTTTAGCTTGAGAGCTGGAATGCCAGGTCTTGAGCCAGGCAGCCCTCCTCTACTGTTTTTCAGGGGAAAAAAAAAAAAAAAAAAAGATGTAAAGAAACAGACTACATTCCCACCCTGAGTATCTGACTGATACTCTTATTTTCTATTGTTTCGTCCTTCAGTAAACTTCTTTTCTAGATTTAAAAATATTACAGCTTTTCTCTAAAATGGGCATCAGTTTTCTGGTTATCAGGTTCTGGATTTCTTAGAAAACTCAGACGTATTACTTTGACTATCAGAGTGATTAGCTAGGTAAGTCACAATTTGGATTTTTGTGCCAGGCTAGGAGGAAAATATAACAGGATGGGAATACATCAAAAATCTCTCTTTTCTTTAGGTCTGATAATGGATTTTTAGGCATCTTAGGGAAGATCTCAACTTTAGTTCTAAACCGTAAAATTATTTTAACATGACCTTTGAATACCTCAAAATCCATTTCAAGCAGCAGTTTGGTTTTGCTTCTCCCATTGAAAATGAAAAAAAGCTGCTCTAACAAATACACACATACTGTGACAGAATATACTGCTTCATCAATGACAAAGAAAGGCTGAACTTCTTTGCAGTTCAAATACTTCAGAAAACTTTATAATGAAGTGTTTATTATTTGAATTCCAAATCACAGTGGATGACTACACCTTTCTCATCTGCCTTCTGTCCCCAGTATGCTGCTATCTCTTTTGGGAAGATTATTTGTACGGCCAATATTGTTGGATATTCTTCATTTTGGCTACATATCCTCACATAAATTTTGCTTAATTTGCATAAGGGTTATATTCTATTTGATTTTACTTCATATGCCTTTAAGATTATTATTGCTTGTTAGCAACAGTTCTTTGCCTTCCAAATGCTGCTCTTCCCAACATATCTTAAAATATTTACTAGGAAGAACAAACAAACAAAGAAAAATATCTGTGGTTTAGTACTGCTCATGTCTTGAAGCCAGAAGTTTCTGAAAATCATTGGTTTGGCAGTCATACATCTATCCATCCTTTCACAGCTTCTGCTATTATAGGCAACAATCTAAAGATCTTTTAGATAAATGAAATAAGAAAAAAAGAAAGTTCTCTCTTATTCCAGATGTTTGTTTTACATTAGTACAATTTTACATTAGTGCTTGCCACTATTTTCTTCTCACTTCATCCTTTTGGTATTGATCATCTGCTTTTGATCTCACACACTGAGTAATGACACTTTTCACAATGTTCAGGGTGGAGCTTTAATGCAATCTATTTTTTTAGGACTGCTTGCTATCAACAGAGAAGCCAAACTGAGCAGACACTGGTTACTTATTTGATAAGAAGGGAAATAAAAATCAAATAAGCACGAAGTGACTTTTTTTTTTTTTTGTACAATCAAAAAAGATCCCTCTACATGTTGTGACTGAAAACAAAATAGCAGATAGTTTTTTTAAAATGTCTTTAAAATAAATAAACTTAAGTAGTAAATAATGAATTGTAACAGTTGATATTTTCATTAAACTGGTCTGTTATAAATATTTAGTTGCTTGGTTTTTAATAAATTATAAGGCAGCATATTTTTTTGTTTAGTACATATTGATTCATTTGGTAGTACAGACTGTAATTTTCTGTTAAAAGATAAGGTGGCTTTGCTTTTAATAGGAAGACAGCCAAATAAGTTACCTGTATATGTCACATAAAAACTCTACAGTTGCCCAGTTTACTTTCTCTCTCGATTCAAAGTAGTTGTTTTTGTGTTGCAATCTGTAATTCCCAATTCCTGTTGGCCAAATCCATATGCATCTGACTGATTGTTTAGCAGCACCCAGCACACTGAACAGGGCAGGTTTGTTCTGCTGAAGACTTTATTACCCATCTGCCGAAAAGCACGGTTGTGATATAATTAATTCTATTTACCCTAAAACAACAACAATGAAATTACTTCTCACGGGTATGCAGTGTTATGAGGGGGAAAAATGATTTGACGCTTCATTTTTCAATGTCTTTTGCCAGTACTCAGGAAAAAAAAAAATGTAGATATAGTCCTTTCATTAGAAACAGTGCAATAAACCTAATATTTCTTCCCTGAACATATAGTACCAAGGAGACCTCCCAGCACTTGGAATGTACTTATTTTTCAACTACAATTAACAAGTTGATATAAAGCCTTCATCATCTGAAGCATTTTATGTTCTTTCTTTTACAGACTGTTTTTGGTAGTTCTGATTGCTTTTTCATTCCATTAGGCTAAAGTGATTTATTTAGAGGTTATTTTTGTATTAAGCCAATGTAAATGGTTTCACTACTATGTAAAATATACTACAAAAACATGTAAGTACTCTTTCTTCAAAATTCTCCAACAATCTTTCTATCATCAATCTTTCCAGTACATCTTACACTATTATAAAACAGGATGCTGAATGTTTAGAAACTGTTACACAGATAGACTGGAGTATGCATATGTGTGTGCATACTGCACGGAGATGGGAGTGGGGGGTGTGGGTGAAGAACCTGAATAACAATGATTTCAGAAAGCAGAGGTTAGAAAGAAACATGCCTTTAAATAGTGCACACAGTTGTACCTTCTTTTCCGTAATTTAGACAAAACCAAACTGAAGGTATGCGGGAAGCTAAGCATGGCACATCAATATTTATGCTGCTTGGAATTTACAAACCAGCAAGCTCCTATGCAAACGTTTGAGCTACATAAAGGAAACATTGTTTTCTGCACATCATGCTTCAAGTCATATACTCTGAAATAAAGATTTCAAGAGGATACTGGCTTTTTGATTTTTTATTTTATTTACAAAACTGTCATTTACAAGGCCATGGCTCTACTCAAAAATCTCCTGTTTTAATGATGGTACATATTATTTACTGCATGTACTAGCTATGAATACATTATTTTTAAAATGCTTAAAACATGTTGAAAAATCTACAAGCATTCCCTTCCTCCTCTTGTATGGTGATCAAATCCTGCTCAGCAATTTCTCTGTGTGAGATACTGAAATGAAGCAAATAACACATTTTTCTTTAAATTGACAAAGCTAGCTATTTATTCTAAGCTCTTTGCTATATTCATAATCAATAAACTTAAGAATAACATTTTCTGCAAATTCTGGATAGTTCTGCAAGAACAATTTTCAGTTCTGTCAAGTGAAGCCAAAGTAATATTCTGGTGTCATGTTTACAGCCATCTGTGTGGATGCAAAGTCAAGTTTGGACAGCTTTGATCTTGATAAGGTGCAGATATTTTGATGTGAAGGATGACTACCTTAGTTTGAAAGCACAAATGGCTTAAAATGCTTCAAGGGCTGGGAAGAAATGGTCATAAAGGTAAGGCTCCTTTCAAACTAAGTTTTCTAAATACCATCAGATACTAACTAAAACAACAATAGCCATATTTGGAAAGACTACACTGCTAAGGCCTTGTTCGTGCCAACAACCTGTGGAGACAGATCTACAAGATGAAAGAAGTACAAAACTCCAGAAAAAATCCCTGAAAAACCTCACAATTCTTGTCGCTGAAAGGGAAGCTGAACTTTAAAAGTATAGAGCCATCAGAACCCCATAAAAATACTTTCTATTTGGTAAAGCCAAGACAAAGTTTTTCTTACCGTTTCCACTTTTTGCAGCCTTAATGGTACCTATCATGACTGGTCTGACTGTTAAATGGTTACAGTCAGAGCTTTAGTGGTATGGCTGCTCAGAGGGGCAGGCACAGCAAAGAGGAAAGGGGGGGAAATGTGGGTCTCCCTGAAGTAAACGACCAAACAGTCATTTACACAATGATACAAATTCAAGACTCATGAGGCTCCTCTTCTTGGAAGAAGTGGCCATGCAGACATCATCAGTTCAAGAGTACCAACACAGACACAGATTCAGAATGGATAAAAATGCTTACCATCATCTGTGCATTTGTGATTGTGAGAGGAGGGAACTTTGAACTTTTAATTCCTCGGAAAAAAAAAGCATAACACCAGATCTTTGAAATGCTCTTAAACATATATGATGCCTTAATGACTGTTAAGCATCACAATTCTCTTAGTAGCTTGTAGATAATAACTGCCTTCTAAGTTAAGAATGTGAAAACTACTATATAAAAACGCATCGAGACCTTGAGCCTGAATTATTAAACAGAAATCAGACAGTTTTGCTGTCAACCTGCTGGAACTAAACCTGAAACTGAAAGAAAAGATAGAAAAAATATTTCCTTTAGGAAAGAAATATCCATATCTCTTCCTTGGAATCTTCCATTTCAGGAGAGATATAAGGTATGATTGTTTTAAAGTTTGTCACACTTAAGTCTGTAGAAATTCCAGTAATTCATAGCTCAACTATTTTCAAATGCAACATGAATTGAATGTGCCTTGAAGGAAAAATGATCCCCTTTCTTGTTATCATGGGATTACTGTAGTTTTGTAGAGTTGCAATTTTAATTGAAAAACATCATTTTCCATAATATCACTTGTGTGCACAGATTAGATTTGAATTGCTTGCCAAAAGTTCCTTCTCCTATTGTAATTTTAATTCACTATTTGACGGGTAGGAACTTGAGTATCTGGCACCTGCTGTACAAATTGAGAAGTCACCCACTCTCCTGATATTTCTTTTTAAGATAAATTTCCTGAGGATATATTTCACGACCAGGTATTGGATTCTACCTGTCTCCTTTAGAGAAAAAGATCAGAAAGCTGCATCTTTTGCCCTCAGTTTTGCCAGTTCCATAGTGAAGTTATTCTCCATTCTTTATTTGTATAAAAATGTTTCAATACAGTACATGACTTCAAACATGTATCATGTGTTGTGAGAGTGTCTGCACAATGGAAAATGGCAAGTAATGCAGGGCTTGGGGCTCGGTTTCAAATTTATCATCTAGAAGCACATTCTCAAGTGGTTGACTAACATTATCTGTCTCTTTTTCCTATAACTAAATATATCCATACGAAAAGCAGCACAATATGCTCACAAAGCTTCCATTTCCATTCTCCTCCCCACAATCTTAGTTTTATTTATTGAAATTTCCCCCTTATATTTAATGTAAAGAGAAAACTTATTTTGCACTGCCACCACTGCAGGAGCTTTTTAAATGATTCAAGGTAGCTTTCATTTAGGTTTGTGCCCTCCAGTCTGTTTATACTGGTCGATACACTTGTCTGAAAAATATAATGGATTAGCACATCATTCAACAAACTAGTCAGAAGGCAAGCTCAAGGCGACAGAGACCAAAAAGTAAATTACAGCCAGTAGTAGGGACAGGCCGTGCCTACAGCTAGGAAACATCATATCAGTACAAAACCTGTATTCTCTAAGAACGTTACTTGAACTGAAATGGGTGAAAAATTTATGCTGAAATGTAATAAAACAATCAACTCCATTATTTCATACAAAACTATAAATTGTACTCTTTATGACACATAATGCAAAACTTGATTCTCACAAGCAGTGCATGCTACAGTCACACTTCCTAACACCAGCAGACATTATTATCTCTGTATGGTAAAACTTAACTGTCTCCAGGTAAGTACTTTTTGTATTAGATCTTACTTAACACATTTAAAAATGTGCAAAACTTAACATGCTAAAAAGCATATTGTGAAAAGGCTGTGAAAATATATTTTATATAGGTAACAGAAACACACTCAAAGATGTAATAAAGCCCTGAAAGATGGAAGGTCATTCAAGGTGAAGGTCAGTAGCTACAATTTTTAGCATACATGTAAATAATTAAACTCTCTTCAATAAGTGATTGCTATGTGTTATTTTTCTTTTTGAGCCTACAGAAAACCAGAAAACTCAGAAAAACAAAATAAAATAATTTTATCTCTACTTCCTGTATTAGGTTTGGCAAGGTTTTAGTAGCTGGAGGGGCTACAGGGGTGGCTTCTCTGAGAAGCTGCTAGAAGCTTCCTCTGTGCCTGATAAGAGTCAATGCCAGCCGACTGCAAGATGGACCCACCACTGGCCAAGGCTGAGGACACCAGTGATGGTAGTAGTACCTCTGTGATAACACATTTAAGAAGGGGAAAAAACCTGTTGCACAATAGCAGCGGGAAGACAGGAGTGAGAATATGTGAGAAAAACAACTCTGCAGACACCAAGGTCAGTGAAGAAGGAGCAGGAGGAGGTGCTTCGCTTGATGGAGTAGAGACTCCCTTGCAGCCCATGGAGAAGATCATGGTGAGGCAGGCTGTCTCCCTGCAGCCCATTGAGGTTAATGGTGGAACAGGTGGATGCGCCCAAAGGACGCTGTGACTCTGTGGGAAGCCTGCACTAGAGCAGGCTTCTGGCAGGACCTGTGGAGAGAGGAGCCCATGCTGGAGCAGGTTTGCTGGCAGGACTTGTGACCCCACAGGGGACCCATGCTAGAGCAATCTGTTCCTGAAGGACTGAACCCCATGGAAGGGACCCATGCTGGAGCAGTTTGTGAAGCACTGAAGCCCTTGGGAAGAACTCACATTAGAGAAGTTCATGGAGGACCGTCTCCTGTGAGAGGGACTCCATGCTGTGGCAGGGGAAGTGTAAGGAGTCCTCTGCCTGAGGAGGAAGGAACATCAGAGACAATGTGTGATGAACTGCCCACAACCCCCATTCCCTGTCTCCCTGTGCTTCTGGGGGGAGGAGGTAGAAAAAAATGGGAGTTAAGTTAAGCCTAGGAAGAAGAGAGGGGTGGGGTGGAGATGTTTTTAAGATGTGGTTTTACTTTTCATTATCCTACTCTGGTTTGATTGGTAATAAATTAAATTAATTTCCCCAAGTCAAATCTGTTTTGTCCATGACAGTAATTGGTGAGTGATCTCTCCTTGTCTTTATCCCAATCAATGAGCCTTTTGTTATATTTTCTTCTCTCTGTCCAGTTGAGGAGTGCGAGTGTTAGAGTGGCGTTAGTAGGCATCTGGTGTCCACCCAACGTCAATCCACCTCACTTCTATTTTAAAACTTTAACTGTTATTTGCAATTTGATGCCTTACTTCTGCAACATGTGAAACCATTTTCATTTACAAAGAGAAAACAGCCCTAATGCTGTCATAGAGGTTGAAGGACATCATACCATTGTAATAATCTTTCAAAATATTAACATAGTATATGAAATTCACTGCTGAGGTAGATTTTTTAGCCCAAATGGAGGTACATCAAGAAAACATGTGTGTGACATGCTGAAAACTAGAAATCACACCATATGTGACTATTAAGTAAAATCTTGAAAAGAGTTACAAGCAACCCAGCAAATGCATCAGCCGCGAAGAATGAGAAACTACCTGCAATGGGGCTTCCAAAGTCATGTAACTGAGAGGGAAAGCATTCTCTACAGAATGTGAGCCAGCACTATCATTCCTTTTCTCCATTTCCACCCAACTGTGCTTATGTAGCAATTAGTTTTGCCTTACTTCTGCTATTTTAAAATGTGCTTGTATCTCACACATGGCTGCAGGTATCAGGAAAGATAACACCAGCATTTCAGATTTCCCTCATGGCCATATCCCTGGTTTCATTTATTCACCAGATCAACAGAAGCAGATGATTTCTGGACCTCAATTTGCCTATCTCTACTCCTCAGCTCTCACCACCTAGAGTCACTTTGAGCACCTTGTCTAGGATTCTGGGACAAGAAAGAACATGCCATAGAGCAATGGTATTTGAAGGGAATTCCTATACTTTATAATTCATGCTTGCTGCTCACTGTGGAGCCAAAGGAGCAAATGGAAAATAAGTGTTTATATTTTGGATCACTGATAGTTTGTATAATCTAGGTTATTTCTGTGTCAGGCCCTTACCTCATGAGGAAACCTTTTGTTACTTCTTTGGATAAAATCAAGTGGATTTGGATTCAATTCTCTGCATCTGTGTAGTATAAATCTCAGTCTCCTGAGAGGGAGGTGTCAAAGTTGATCCTTTCAAAGTCGTGTGTATCCTGCACTGATAATCAAGTTTCTATTCTGGTAATGAGCTGGTCTGTAAAATCACATTTGCATTGGGATATGTCTATTTCTCATTTGTCCACCCTTACACACTACTTCCGGAACAGCAGTTTACAGAAACACCAAAATCCTCCCTGTTTTAAACAAAGATCCTGATTGTAAAATGTAATGCTCTAACACAGCTGAGGCCACAATGTTCAAATACGCTGAATTTTCCATTCAATACAAAATCTACTTGTTCTCCTGGTGTGGGAGCAAAAAGAGGCTGATAGATTTTGACACGTCCTGCCCTGGTTTGCTTGTTTCCTGGGCAGGGGCTATTGTTCAATGCTAGCTGCTATTTTAGATGCCTACTTAAGGATTCTAAAATTCAGAGGGTGTATATCTGTATTTTAAATACACACATCAAGAGGCACTTACAGACTTGAGGAATTCCTTTCAGTATAACAGATCAATTAAACATTGAGCCCCCATTTCCTACTTTTACAAGCACATGTAGTTTCAAAGTTTTGACTGGCCAAACAGTCGAGCAGACGCAGATGACCTATGCATTGACTTTGGGATTTTATAGAGGTAAACTGGGCATAAAGAAACAAAATGGTAACACACAGTATCAATAAACACTGAAGTAATTTAAATATTGTGAATGTATGGTTTTGTTCATAATTTTTCTCTCCAGAACTTCTGCTTTTGGTAAAACTGCCACTGATTTTAATGAGAGTTCACATGGTTCAAAAGTCCAACCTTCAATCCCTCAAAGATTTAATTGAATAGCTTTATACACATCATTAGTTTCACAGCTTTCAATGAGAATTCTTGTGTGCATGTTTGCAGGATCCAAGCCTTTGTTATGACATATTCATCCTTTCTTCTGCTCATACTCTATTTTATTGCAACTTGTAATATTACCTTTTGTTATCGTTAATTTAACACTTACCACTCAGAAAACTGTTTTTAGCTCCTTATCACATTGTTAAATTTACCATGATTTAGAATAAATTTTTATAGGACACACATCTGCTTCAGAATAAGTAATTTAGAAAATTTCAGCTATGGCTCAGTCTAGACACAACAGTATTTTTTTCCACTCATATTAAAGCAGTAAGATTTTCTTTGAGCAGTTATCACACTCCCATTTCTATCAGAAAATGGATTTGAAACTGGCAGATGGAGTTGTCTTTATACCAGCGAAAGGGTATATTTGCCATCCCAATAAATGTGCACTGAAATTTGTCCAAGTCATATGCCACTGAGCAAGTAACTGCTGCTTAAATAGATCAATACAAACCTTCTCTCTACTTCTACAATGCCTCATGCTTATGATCAAGGGCCAAGGGTGTGATCTGTACAAAGACCCACATGATTAAGGTATTGGTGTGATATTGCAGCTGAAGAGTTGGGGCTCAAATAAGAGACAGACACTTCACCAAAGCTGTACATTTCTGAACTCCTTTTCTGCTCTTGCATCCTGTTCGTTGTGGATAACTCGATGGGCTGATTATCTATGTCTGGCATGCAGAGTCTCGAGGTGGGGAAGAAACTTGAGAGCTGTGATAGGAACACATGCTGCCACCACATGTAAGTGCAAGGAGAGGGGCCAAATGAATATAAAAGTCTGTCTAGGGGGATTTCAGTTTTGATGGCCAAATTGCATTAGACTCCATCCTTGGCAAACAGACTACAACCTTTAGCAGCCAATGGTGCTAACCACACTGCACCATCCCCTGGTAAAACATGCTTCAGCCTACCATAGCTTTTCACGGTGTCCTTGGCCCAAAATTAGAGAACAAATGCACATGTTTAGGGCTGTAAGACTACAGGTAGACATTCCTTACTTCCTACTATTGGGGGACAGTGTAGGACAGAGGTAGAGAACTTGTCTGCACAACCTTAAGACTCCCCTTTCAATCACACAGACCCATGCAGATTCACACACACAGATGTAATATATAAATACACATATGCATGCATACTCCTAGCTATAGAGTGAATTGCATCTGTAATACATCCTGCATTTTTTAATTATACTACAGCATTATACAACACAAGTAACAGAATTTTAAAAAAAAAAAAAGCTTAAAATCTTGTTGATGTAATACGTACAACTGTCCAGTTCTTATTTTTTTAGCAGAGGAGGGAGATGACTCATCATTGAGTGTTAGCATTTGTAAAAAGGGTAACAGTTTTTATCGTAAAATTTTGAAAGGTGAAAAATACCCATCCCTTGTAAACCCTTCCATTGTAAAATGATATTCTCATAGTCACTAATCTCATTAAAAGTTAAAACTGTGTCTGCTTAGCATTAGCAAGGAATAAAAGGGTAAGAATGAGGTGTCTATGAGAACTATAGCTATTGACATCATTGACCTATAAATACGTCCTCTTCAAGTTGATATACAGCAATTCATTATCCCTGTTTTGATATAATTGCTATTACTGAAAGCACTTTGCTTTCAAGTGTTAATACAATTGCAGTTTATATTTCAGATTATCTGCCAAACCCCCCCCCCTAATTTCTAAATATTTGATCATAAAAGTTGTCCTCAGCTTTTACACAGATAATTTAGTCAAATAATATCAGATAATCTTAGAGCAGATTTAACAGGAAATTGCCAGGGACTCCATCTAAGCAGCATCCATTTGCACTTATATAAATGTACTGAATGTGTAGGAAGACTTTTGACAGCTTGCCATATGTGATTTCATTCTGTAGCCTACCTACTTTACCATCAAAAGTTATATCCTTTGAAGCATTGCCAGAATTACTTTAGCCCAGTAGATATGCTAGATGTGCCCTTTAAAAGCCATATCATTTCCTTTCTACTCTGACTACTTCAATGTAGCATCTGCTCAACTAAATTCCTTTGAAGGTTAAAACCAAAAAAACCCCTGTATTACAGCTCACTAAGATGTCCAGTCTTGAATGAAGACCACAGATGCAAGAGAATAAATACGAGTTAAATGAGAATCAGAAAATTATCAGCTATCATGGGAATGTTATAATTAAACACATACAGAATAAATATTTGCATTTCAGGATAGGTAAGCATTTTATTTAAAATAATAATACTACCTGAATTTTATACTTCCATTCCATTATGTTGATTGTTTATATGCAAATTCTGATACTGCTGTGACATGGGTGCTAATGCCATAATAAAGGATATCACACATCAACAACTTGATTTAAAATAGCAAGTATAATTGTGTATGTATAATCTCCTTTAAAATCTTTGGTTTTTACAGTTATTTTAAAAGACACTTATTTTCACAGCACCTTCCCAGGTGTTCTAGAGGATAATGAAGGGATAGTCCATATCATCTAGTATCACAAAGCAGTTGTGACATTTTAGAGATCTCTTCAGTTTAGCTTCTTTAATTTCTACAAATGCTATTTAAGATTGAAGGCTTGTGTTTTTACTAAAGAGCTGAATGAATTCCAGTAACTACATTATTTTCTTGCCTGCTCAATTGAAAAGGTTTCAAAACATTAAAATGGCAGTGTCCTTTCCTAATCTCCTGAAACCCTGCAATGTCAATTTTAATTAACAAGCTGTAAAAGTTACATTTTTATATCTGAGATTTTTTTCCAATTTCACTTATTATTTCACATGAATTTGCATCCTCACTAGGGAGGTTGCAGACTTTGCTAATCTGCAGGGATTTATCACAAGAACACCATGAGAATGCAGACTGGGCTGTGTTAGAACTAGCAATATCACTGTCCAAATTAGGTACAGCACTAATGTGTTTATACCAGTTAAATAGCTCCTATCCATTTAGAATAGAATAAGTGTAATTTGTTTTACATCTGTGTATCTTAGTGGCCTTCTGCCAAATGCATAAGATCTTCCTCCACAGTCACAAATGTACAAAAACCAAGAGAAGTGCAATAACATCAAAATCAACTAGTGTTGATTTAGCCAAACAAAACATCCAGAATAGCCTTCATCAGCCTGTCCAATTTGAAATTCTTTCTGTAGACTCACTTCTGCCAAAACGCAGGAAAGATAAGTCCTTCAACTTGCAATGAACGTGAAAGAGAAGCCCATCTCAATGGAGCTCTCTCTAGAAAATGGAATTTGCTTATGTGCATTTCAGTGACTGAATTGCTTTCTATTTTCAATTCTTCCCATGAATTGCCTTCTGATGGGAAGGCACTGTACGCTTAAGCAACAATACATCAAAACTGAGTTTGGGAGTTAACAAAGACAGGCTGAATCAGAAGAAGATGGGAAACAGATGGCTGTAAAATAAAAATATCATAATTGTTCACCCCTCCCAAATATGCAACTAATCAAAGGGACACCTATCACAATAGAAGTTTTCTACTACATTGTTTTAGACAACCACTCTGACCCTGAAGATTGTCAGATCTTTGGAACATGTCCTTCTCAGTGGTTAGACGCTACCTTATCTACACAACAAATAAAGTCGCCATAAATAAAGTATATAGCATTTACAATTAATGTAGGAATCCTTTAAATTGCATTAACAAAACGTTAATCCAAGTTAACTCAATCGGAATATATACATTTGGAGAAAAGACAAATCAAGTTATTATATGACCAAAATATTTTAAAACATGCAATCAATTTATAATCAAGTTAGGGAACAAAAAAAGTGTAATCAAACTGTCACTTTTATACAAAGTACTAGGTGCTTATAGGGACAGAGGGATTGCTCAATACCCTCCAGAAAATCTTATTCCCAGTCTAACATAAGGACCATTTTGACGATGTTGACAAAATATAGTAAAATGAGAACCATTCAAAAACCTGTGAAATCTCTTCATAGACTTACAGACTGCGGATTAGACTCATGCCAGGTCAGGAGAAACAAACGCAGGAGGAAAAGCTACTGTTTCTCCAACTGCATTAATCAGTTCTAAGAAAGGAAGCATCTCTTCCTACAAACTAACTCAGGACTCATACATGCTGCCTCAACGTGTGGAAGGGATACATTTACAATATTCATCATATCGTTCTTATGCATATGTTACAGAAATTCACCAAGAACACAGAGATAGCCCCATTGTCATTCAAATAATGTCAGGGATGTATGTGGCTTTATAGTTACTACTTACACATGAATAAGTGCTGTCCCAAAAGAGACATCGTTCTGAAACACACTGTGAAAAGTTATAGACTATGCCTCACTACACTGGCTAGATCCTCACTGAGCAGTAATCATCTTAGAAAATACTCTTGTTGCCCAAAAGGCCCAAAGACAGAATCTTGAACACAAAATAATTAACATAGGTAATAATTCTGTCATACACTTTATTAGTACAGCGCCAGATTTACTAATGCAAAGGCTTTAAGAGCTACCTGTAATGCAGTATGAGCATGATACACAGTATTAGTTTACAGATCCATGCAATTCCATTCAGCAAGAGAAATGAGCCAGTGTTTCCCTTTTCTATTTCACTGTTGCCAAACCTCACAATTTTATTGCCAATCACATGATGTGTGATTGTGGTTTCAAAGGCCCAGCAGTAGAATCCTGATATTCCCAAAAAGTCTCAGACATCTCTTAAATATAGAAGGAAAATTCTAGCATTGTGGTAGACAATGGAAAAAGAAGAGTTGAAAATGTAAAGCCATAGAGGCTGCAGAAAACCTGGACTGTTAATAAGGCCTTTAAAATATTACTTTCATATATGTGATAACTTTAGTCTTATTACTTGAGTGGATGCTGGGCCATGTGTTCTGAATATCAAGGGTTGGCAAAAGTTATTTTGGTCAGTGAGGAAGAAGCAGCATATCTTCTCACAGTTCTGACTCGTAGTTGCTGAGTAGGGGCAGTGTGCTATGTCTCTTCCCTGCCTCCCCCTTCCTGTCTGCTCACACTAGAGAGGTGTTTCTTTTGTCTGTCTTGCTCACACTATTCTCCTTCTGTCCAGTATATGCACATGCCTACTGTCTCTAAAGGAGAAGATAATTCTTGCTCTTAGACATATCCCCTCACTGCTGAAGGAAGGTCTTTTCTCTCTTTCCTTTCTGCCTTACATTTCTAACTCTCAGCAAAGGAGGTTTATCACTTCACTCTTTTGCCACATCTGAGCTCCTGCCTTTTGAGCGGGAAAATGTAGTCATAGTGTTCCTCTGCCTCGTTTGATGGCCAGTAGAACGACCTCTCTGCTGTAGAGCTGGCTTTGGCTATGCCAGCACTGCTAGAGCATGCTGTGTGCTGGGATGGGTCCTGATGGCAGATCTTGATGACATAGCTTGTAACAGGGCATTAGACTGGCTCTTCTATAGATTTGTCTGCAGGGGATCCTTCTGCAACAGTGCCATGAGACCAGTAAGTAAATAACTTGCAAGAGATGACTCAGTGTCAATGCAGGTAATTCTGAAGGAATGAGCAAACAGCAGAAAAAAACTTCTAATGTGAATGCTGTTGAAGAACTCAGCTGAGCAGCTAAGATAAAGTGTGGGTTCACAGTAAGCCTGGCAAGTTTTCTCTGTCCGCTAAATGCAGAAAAGAACCTGGGTACATTCCCTCTCATCCTCTGTGCAACTGGAAACATAGGTGGAGAACCTCTTGGACGGCATTCTGGTTCAAATGCCAGAAAGAACAGGGAAACATGAGGTTAAAATGCTAAGGTAGCATAAGTCTATTTTAATGCTGAAGAGCAAAGTGGAGTGACAAAAGAATATAGCTTAGCACTGGAAGGGCAATAGCATGTGGTCTTGAATTTTCACAACAAACCTTGTGGATTAAGCACCATCAGCCTTTGACTTGGAGGTTCTCTTGGCTATTACCCACACCAATTATTCAGTGAAGGCATTCTCCAGATAATCTGGAATGCGTCTCCTCTCTTACCAATTTCTCTGTTAACTCTGACTGAAAACAAAGCAAGTGAAGCCCTGACCAAGGCTGTAATAATACAAGATGCTGGTAAAATCAGATCAAGATCTATCTCCCATCCTTCTTGTGAGCTGAATGTTCCTGATCTTGTGCTTTCATATGTAACCCCTTAGTTGGACTGGTAGAACTGCCAGTGAGGATTTGCAGCAGAAGGTATGACCAAACTAATCTCAATTTAAAATTGTTTGTTGTTTTTTTTTAAAAATTTTTGCAGGGTTATTTTTAGCTGAGATCCTATCAGTGATTGTGTTTTTAACACATATGGGAACTGTTTTATTTATTTCATACCCCTGAGCCAATCCTGAGTTTCAACCCACCCTTTCTGAAACGCTTGGAATGGGAATTCTGTCAAGTGTACCCATACTGTTTCACTGCTATGAATCTTGAATAATTTCATACATTGCAGAATATTCGAGTCAGGATTTTCACTTGCCCTGACTCACGTATGGATGTAAAAGAGAATCAGTCTTCAGAATCAATGCATCTTGTAAACATTCAAAAGCATGTTTTCTTACTATTCACCAAAATCTAGT
>JAVSBS010015432.1:89537-107037 GCA_033124195.1 Coracias cyanogaster | reverse complement strand
CCACTGTGCCTTGTACTGTTTCTGAATTATTTTGATACTTATATTTTCTTACTGCTCTCAAAATCCTCAGAGCTGCTCTATTTCAATAGAGCTCCTCCCTTGCTCACTTGTCTTAGCATAAAAGATAAGAGTAAATGAACTTTCTTATGCTGAACACTAAGGAAAAAAACTTCTTTAAGAAACAGATGAACAACACTGAATTTCTAAAGCTCTTACTAATTTTTTTAAAGGGACAAACTATTAAACAATGATTAATGCTAGTGCATCAATTTACTAAATGAGTAGAAATGATCACTCTATGCTACATAGTAGTATTTAAATTCAGAACACTAAAACAATGACAAAAAAAAAAAGAAAATCAAAACCCACCCACAACAAAAAAAACCAAGCTCTTTTCTCAATTGGTTACCGTCCATGTTTGCTTAAAAATGTAGTTTTTCTGGGAAGTTCCTTGTTTTTGTTGTTTTTTTTTTTGCTTGGATTTTTTTTTTATATTATTATTTTATTTAGACAATGGTACAGGGGGAAAAAAAGGTAGAACTTACAGAACGAATGCAAATGTCAAGATTGCTTTCTATTATTTTTTTAAGCAAACAGGCACAAAAGCAATCCTTTAACCATCTACTAATCTCAGTTTTATTTGCATTGAGAAACAGGTAGAGCACAGTAGTTGAGGTTTGTGCTTCGTAAAAGCAAAAGAAATACATGGCAGTTGCAAAGCATTCTTAACCTCCAGTGATTTATTGGCCCTCAGCCAAGTTATCAGGGGAATCTAATTCTTCTTTATTATTCAAATAAACCACATTTGGCACCATGGTTCCTTTTCAGAATAGCTTCACAAATAGACTGAGTACTGTCATTTATTTGACCTTGTACTTGTGTGCTGTAGCTATAATTTTATTTGCCATTTCATAGAACAAATGCACAGAAAGCTAAAACAAGGAGATAGGTTATGCTACTAGCAACACTGTACACATGTAATATACCTGTTGGTTTTGCCTGCTTTGTTCTAAAGAGAACAAAATCTCAACCATTTATTCTTTTTTTTTTCCTTCTTCATCTTTATTATCTGCTATTATGCCTGCAGCTGCACTGCTCCTTTTTAGTGGCCAATTTGCAAACCTGGTCTCTGTCCTGGACAAGTGGGAGCAAGGGTAGGAAATACTTTGCTTTAAGGTGTGGACCTCACAGAGGGCAAACAATGCATAATATCCCTGCTGAGTACAACTGCTGGTGAGAGGTGATTAAGAACTTGTTTCCTGAAAAGTATCCTAGCCAGCTTATCAGCCCATAATATTTTCTATTGACCCTGAAACTTCTTATGTCTGACAATTTTATTCTTTGTTCTGGATAGATTTTTTCCTCCCTTTTTTTTACCGTTTGTGTTTCAGCATATTTTTGGCCTAAGTCTCAAACATAGAGACCCTGCAAAAGAAATGAAATCTCTTAGGTAAGCAATGACATTGGAGCACCTGGAGGAGTGATTCAAGCACCTCTTCAATGTCCAGATATGGTGACTCATTTTAGCCATCTACTTTTGAAATCTCACCCCATTTCTAAAAGGACTTCAGAGACTCAGTATTTAAAGATGGCAGTTACTCTGATATAAAAAAAAACCTGCTGACTTGAAAATGTCAGAGAATAGATACATATGAAGACAAAACATTTTTACATCACTACAGAGGTTCAGTGTTAAAAGCTGTTTGTATTGGCAAAAGAGTATGCTACATCATCACAGGACATGTTGTCCAACCCAGGGAGGGAATCCTGGCTGTGTTGCACATTTCTAGACATGTCTGGGTCTTCCAACAAATGCTACAGTTCCTGAAACTACTGAATACTGCAAGGTATGTTAGACTCGTTCAGCTTGCCCCAAATATACGACAATTTATTCAGACTAAGGATATAACAGGGAGATTTTGACCCCTTTCTGTTGCTTTTATTTTCTTCCTTCTCTCACTCATTATTTTCAGCTAACTTTGTGTCTTTTCCTCTATTTTGAAATGTTTCTCTGTTCTCTAAGACTGCTCTGATGGCAATTCCACAGTGTGTTCTAAAATCTACATCTGCCAAACTAACTTAAAACCCTTGGTGAGCACTAGCTGGATGATAAAGTGTTCAAAACATATAAGTGCATGTTTGTCCACATGCAAGGTAAATTCACTGTCATGTTAAAAGAGTATTTCTTGTAATTATTGTTTATGGGTCGAATATACTGTTATTTTTGCCAGGACTAACTTTATTATCATCATTGCCAGGCTACCTCCCAAGATATTGTTTTATCAGATTCCTTTTTACTATTAGACCTGCAGCTATCTCAGAACATCAGCATCCATTTGTTTTGTACCACTGGCTCTCAATGTTCAGAAAAGAGAAAAATTGGGTTCCATGAAGAACTGTTTTCACCTGCTGAGATTAGGCACAAGGACTATTTCCCTTTAGCTAAGAGACACGAGATGTTGCTTTGCAAGTACAAAATATATTGTGTATTATTTCCATGCATATTAGTTAAAAAAGGAAAAAAAAACAAACCCAAGAACAAACAACCGAATAAGGGTAACTCCTTCTAAGAAGTCATTTAACTAGAAATTAAGACTCCAAAGTCAGCACTTGAAGAAGACTATTCAAATAAAAATGCTGATAATGTACATTCAGACTTTCTGAAGTGCAAAATTACCTAGAGGTTCTATGTAACTACAGAGTTGTGGAGTCCCAGGACAGGGAACTGTCAATGTTTACCTGCAGAGCAAGAAATGCAACATCACATGTATCGTGTAACAGCATTCCAGAAATTCAGACTTTATGAGTATTTTAAGATTGTTGTAGTGCAAACAGAAGCATTTCCATGTATAGTTTGAAAAATGGTTTTATGGATATTCTTGCTAATATTTTTTTCTAACAACCTTTGAATAGTGATTTAGTAACAAGCAGCTACAACATTTCTTTTGTCACTGTTAAGAGAACTAGCTATACAATATTATATCAAGAGAACAATAGATGAAAAATACAGTAGGTCTGAGAAATACAAAATGCCTCCCTAAAGACAGAAGAGAAGAACAGTGAAAATCACAGATATTTTAGTAGATCTCAGTAGATTTCAACTATTATTGTATTAAAATCCACAGTCCCGGTTCTGATTTTCGGTAGTTTTTTGGTCAATAATTTCAGTAGTGAACACAAATAAATGTTTGTCCTGATATATCAAATACTACAACATGCAAATAAAGTTGTTTTAGTTATCTGAAATGTATATGCAGATCAATATGATATGTTCAGAGTAAGGAAAAATTTACTAACTCCTACAGTTAAAAAGACAGCGGCAGAAAACGCTTTTAACAAGAGACTAGCATAGGGTTAAAGCCAAATTTTTCTTGAACAGATGATATTTCAGATGGCCACACTATTCCAGATGCATCAATTTCCTTGAAAATCCAATCCATATATGTGCATATGCTGTGCTGGCAGGAGGACTGACTGAAATGGCCAAAACCCAAGAGCTAATATTCTTTTGGCCAGAATAATGCAATTATTATTTTCCTAGCTATCAGTCTAAGCATACAGAGCCATCTGTTATGCAAAGCAAACATACACATCTCAATTACAGAAAATGCAGTTGCCTTGACAGAATTTGGATTACACCACTAACCAGGGCTGTAAAATTTGTTTTAAGCTAGTGTATAATGGATGCCTTTCAGGAGTTTCCTAATTAGCATTTACCTGCTTAAACTAATTATCCATCCTTCTTCTTTACTGGCTTATTAAACTTCATTGGTTGCTATGCATAAAACAGATTAATATGAGCATAAGACAATAATAAACATTAAAGTTCCAATTCTTTACTGTATTAGCAACATGGTGGCGCACCAATTTCAAAATCTGAGATTCTTGATACTAACTCCCAAACAGATTAAGGCAGGGATTAAAGTCTATTACAAAACGAGGGACTTTAATGAGACGAGAATACTGATATGAGTTAGAAACAGCTCTGTTTCCATTTCTATCATTTGATTTGCTAAAGCCAGCACAAAATAACAATTACTGAACTTATTACAGCCAATTGCTAGCATGTTCGTTGAGGAGTTAAGGAATCTCTATTCAGATTCTCACCAGATAATATTTAAAGTTACTTCTTTTCTGCACCAAATGTAAAAATTTCCGGTTGCATTGTTGTTCAGGTATAGCAAAACTGACAGTTGCCTCTGCAAAGAGTTGCCTCCTCATAGTAGTATAGGTCTCAATTTAAAGGAGCTGAAACAAATATAATCCCCTTTTTACTCCTCAGGGTGACTGCAATGGAAATAAGATTACCCTGTTCTGAAAACCATCATGCAAAATCTTCCTGCTGCACTTCTAAGTACAAGCAGAAAGAAGCTATCCTTCCTAAACATTTCCAAATGCTGCAGGATTAGGAATAAGTATCAACAAGCAACTTCTGTCTTGCCTTTTAATCTTTGAAAAACAGTTGTCAGCAATTAAATGAAAAAAAAAGTTTAAAATATAATAAATTTGTCTTTTCATATTAGTTATTTTTCATTTCACATGTTTGTGAAAGAGGCAAAATGTGTCCTTGTTGGAACCCTCCCTGCAAGACATTTTAATGGTCTCTTTCAGCATTTCTTGACTCCAAATGACTCCCTGTCATTGTGTCAGCTCCCTGGATAATGCAGGGTACTCCATAAACATCCAGTAATAGGACACAAGGGAAGTACTATTAGTGTGTCCCTTCCCTATCAGGTATAGAGGTTTAAAGTTCAAAACAACTGAGAAAAGAAACTTCATTTGTTCTCAATAAATTAATAATGATCCTTCATGGAAAAAAGTTTTCAGCACAAGTTTGTCTTATCTCAACGTCCAATACTGATAGACATGTTTTACAATTACTTCTCAGGATGAACCAGATGCAACTTTAAATAACTAATTCAATAACACACAAACAAAAAACAGAAAACAAATTATTCTTTCTATAAGAGTGATAAACAGAAGAATGCATCATACACAATTATGTTGTAGAACTGAAAACACGTACTTACTTGGGACAGGCCTAAATAGATGGAGACAGTTTCTGAAATGTACAAAAATTTTCCTTCTTGATTTAGTGCAAATACAAATCCATCCAGGGACTACAGTGAAAGAGAAAAAAAAAAAGAAGTGAATAGCTTAATAAAAAATTCTAAATTCTAGATAGAAATAGATTCAAACAAAGGCATCACAGAACTGAGGAAAATGTTCTCATTTCTATGATAGTTTTTAATTCGCATCCTTAAGACAATTCCTTTATATTCTGTCTACATACTAACAAACAGCATATGAGTATATTCCAAAGTTAAGGACTTATTGTCACACTTTTATATACTACATAAAATTTATCTCAATTGCATGACAGCATAAATACAGAAAAATAAAATATTCATTTTTTTACAGGAAGAAATAAATAAGGAAAACTAATGACCTTCCCATTAAACTGTATATGAGAAGACCTCCCACATCCCCCAGTATCAAAGCAGAGAATTTCCACTTTCAAAAACTGAAAAAGAGAAAATAAAATCCTGCCACCACTCAAACCACTATGGACATCAATAATTTGTTAATTAATTGAGGATTACACACACACACACATATGTGCGTGCGCACACACATAACTCCATTTTCCTTTTGTGAGACAACAAACAAAGCCCATCAGCAGATTACTGTCACATATGTTTACAGCTTAGGTCTATAGAATTGTTATGAATTTCATCTCTTTGGTATAAAACTCTAGATCAGATTTTACTTTGACAGGTTCAAGTCTTTGGACGGGTTTCCACTGCAACTGCAAAAATCAAAATACGACTACACAGATTAATGCATACCTTTTGAAACATGAGTGCAGTTAATAAACAAAGGACTATATTCTAAACTGACACGCAGAGTAAATCACCAAACATCAAGATGGAAATATACCTCTAGGAATAAGAGCAAATCTTCACTAGGAAGAAACTGTCTTTCATACACTATATATGCCTTTACTTTTATGTTTTTTATGAGGCTGATTATTGACAAACAAGTATTCCCTGTTGCAAAAGTAAAATCATTAAACTCCACAAATTAGAAATGCTGAAAGTAAGAAACACTCTAAATGCTGGGATGAACAAGAAACAATTCCCCAAAATCCCGTCCTAAATATCCCATTGGGATAAAGGTGTATGTGAAATAAAAATATAACAGTAGCATTTGAGAGATCAACCTGGTTTTGGAAGAAAAAATAAGAGATGCACACAAATTTGATGGAGCTATACGATGACAAAGTAAGGGAATCATTTCACTCCTTTTCAAATACAGAACAGTGAATTCTGAGGGGTTTTAATTTTTCTATTCTACTTCTTGATTAATTTCTAACATGCTGTTGGTCAGAAGATGTTTTTGGCAAGTGTTCACCCCTCTCTGATGTAGTAGGTGGTAGAATTAGTTCAAAAATCTGTGTTTTCTAAAAAGAATAAATCAGATATTGGAAAACAAACCCTCACTAAAGACACTGCATTAAAGAAAGACTCTAATTTATATTTATGAATTAATAAAAATGTAAATCTGCATAGATTTCCTTCATGTAAAAACGTTTATATTATGCAAGCCATTTATGGCCTCTTATAAATCATCCTCATTTCTTTTCAAATGATTAACATCAGTTCCCTGCATTTTAATATCAATAACAGGTAGAAAATTTGGAACAGTGAAGTTCAAACTTAGATTCACACAAGGACAATCAAAACATCTGCCTTACTATGTATCATTTATTTTGCTACTATCCACTTTCCCCATCACAGAAAGATCAGAAGAGTAAATCTTTAAAGGTCTTGGTTTAAGTTTTCCTGATGCTCTGTCCCATACTCCTTTGAGGAAATTGGTTTAATCCTCTGTTAGAAATAAAACTGAGAACTGTCACCCTGATTCCCTAGCCAACTATATATGTTCTTGCTAGAATGCCATTCTCCACAAGCAACAATAAATTGATGTACTGAATCAGACTAACAGCCTATCTGCAGTCGTCGGTTTTCCTGGGTCTGACAGCGTGTACCTAGATGCTTCAGAACAGTGCCTGAAATATCCATAATGGTTATTTAGGTAATAACAAGCTTACTGGAAGTTTCTTTCTAACCTCAAGTTGTTACTCATTGGCATTACCATGATATCTGATACTCCTTATAGTTATTTTTATAACTAGTGTGTTCAAGACTTTTCCATTTTTCCGGATTTTTTTTGTTGTTTGGTTTTTTTTTGTTTTTTGTTTTTTTTCCCCAGAATCCTGTTATGTTCTTGGCTCAATCATATCTTGAGGAAAGAAGTTTCACAGGTTGTGTATCATATAAAAACAACTTTCCTCACAGTTTTTTACATATCCAGGCTTGTAGTGTGGTCCCCTTGCTCTTTTATGCAAGAGAGTTAAATACATGTGGAACACATTTATGCTCTGGTCTGTTAAGTATACTGCATTAGTGTGTAATTATCTGGCATATCTGCATAGACTTTTGCAAGAACAGCAAAAAAACATTCTCTGAGTCACTGATAGCTTTTATTTTTCTTTACTACGCATCATCTTGTTTACAAATTCAGGCTTCTTAATGAAACAGAAGTTTGAAGAAAGCACTTAGTACTGATTAAGCAGACATGTTTTCCTCAGTGTTGTTTTGGAATTGGCGGAAACCAGTTTTGCTGGAAAAATACAAATAAAACTATCTCTTGTCACTACAACCATATAAAGAAATCCCAGCCTCCATTGCTAAAGTTTGGAACGTCATCAGCAACTGGGAAGAGTGTCAACATGAGAAGTGTTAGACATCCTAAGCACTTGCTACTTTTCCATGCCATTGACTCATTCTTTTCAGTTAAACAGTTTTCGTTCTTTACACTTTTCTTCTTTCTGGGAAACTATTCCTTATTTTTGCCTCCTAGTTTTACAAGACAGGTACTAAGGAGGCACCACGGATGGACTGGCAGGGTCAGTGCAGCATACCCACAACTCCTTTGGCTTCTTGTGTGATTAGTCACTTCCCATGCCATAAAATTAGTTCATTATGCCAACTGAGACTAGTAAGTCATGGTCAGTCCTCTCTCCATCTCCTTTCCCACCTCCCTGAAGTTATGCTTGGGTACAAATACTGATTGAATTCTGCATTTTGTTCAACAGAGCAAAATCAGAAAGTTTAATCATATTTTGAAAAAGCTACTGATTAACAGCTAATGGAACAGCTAACTACTTCCATGACCAAAATACAAAGATGTTAGAACAAAGGTCCCAAGTACTAAGCTCAACTCCTAATACCTAAGAAAAATGATGACAAAAATATGGGAGGAAGTAGAGACCTCGCAATGCAAGGCAGTTCCTCCCACCGGTATGAAAGGGCTGAGACGAACCACTTTTGTGACAGTGTTGTTCCTTACACAGGTCAAACAGTAGTTCTGAAGGACTGTCTCATTCGTTATTCATAGGTATTATTTATGAATATTTATTATTTAAGTAATGCGTGTTGAAATTTTTCAATTTTTCATAAAGCGTATGTCCTTTGTGCATGCCAAGAGAGCATCAGACTTCAGAGAAGGTGGCCAGCAACATTACAGAGGTTATGTTATATACTGAAGAAGAGTATGTGATACTATTGTATACTACCTATTTACAAACAGTTTTGTTTTAATGAGAAATCTCTGGAAGTATTAGTCATACTACCTATGTATAACTAAGGACACAATAAATGCAAGGAGAGTACTGGATTTAGTCAGATTTCAAATGTTTTAAAGTGAGTGCCACAGTGTAATTTCCAGACAGAATTTCTGAACAGTTTCACTGTAGTTCAAAGGCAGACAGGATTTCTGTTTCAGAAACTCCACAGTTATCATCAACTATAATACAGAAACAGGGCCTGCAAAGGTAACTGGCTTTTCATAATGTGTCTTGTTTTCATTGAAGCAGAGGCCATTAATATAAAGGCAGAGATCTTCTGTTAGAAAAATATTCTTGAGTTAATTGCTTTTTTATTTTTGTAAGTGAAGTTGACTGACATAAACTCAGTCCTATCCCATCTAGTGTAGAGGCTGAAAAAGGGTCCAAATGCTAATTTTGAGCACAATTCAATTTAAGGAAGACTGGCAACTTCTTGTTTAAACCTACACTTACTGGTTTTGTGCAAAATGTGATTAAAGCTGAAGTTGCCTAGTACTTTTAATTTCAGAAAACTATTATGTATTATGCTCTTTCAATCACCACAGGCTACTTTTTAATTTATTTTTTTTAACTGCCCCACTGTTTTCAACAAGCGCCAATTAAGATTCTGGGGTCAAAGGGTTAATTACATCTTCTTACCCACTACGTAGAATTTTCTGATTATTAACCAGGGTTGGATTAAGATGAAAAAGAACCGACACAAATGTTAATGCTTGCCCCTCCTCGAGAAGATTTATCATAATACCGTGCTGAAATCTATATGCTTTCTTCAAAGCTGTTAGAGAATGAAATCTTAGCGGAAACACTTAAATAAATGGTTTAAAGACATACAAGTATCTGATTTATTAAGCTAGTTTTCTTATTCCTGAAAACTCTTCTAAACTAGCCAGACAGGACTGATACAAGATTTCCTTTGTCACATACCAGCAAGCCAATGTGGTAGACACGAAGGAAGTGAGACTCAGATGTAAAAGTCACTAGCTAGAGCATCTCTGAATAATAATGCCAATAATTATAATTTATATCCACTGACATCAGAATAATATGAAAATGTAAAGCACAGTTTTTTAACCCAAAATACTAAGTGCCTTTTACAGTATTTG
This sequence comes from Coracias cyanogaster, assembly GCA_033124195.1. Taxonomy (NCBI): domain Eukaryota; kingdom Metazoa; phylum Chordata; class Aves; order Coraciiformes; family Coraciidae; genus Coracias; species Coracias cyanogaster. Next base: position 97,242 of record JAVSBS010015432.1, on the reverse strand, counting down.
TAGAAGAGGGAGGTTATTTCCTCTCAGGATATGAAACCCACTATACCACTTTGACCGAATACGCACTAATGTATAATGCATCGTACTAAATGGATTTATATTTGTCAGAGGAATTTTGTCCCGGCCATTTTTGCATATTCCCACTACAGGCAAATTTAATTCACTGGAGTCTTACTGCAGTGTCCTTCTGGAGAATATCCTCATATTTCATACTATCCATGAAGTCCCTAATTCTTTCTAGTGTGTTCCAATGTTGCAAAAAACCCTGTTACCCTGACCTAAACTCCAGTTAGAGTGAAGAATTACCAGTAGGCTAGGTTATTTTAATGACAGATTATTTTAAACTAAGACTTCACCATCTGTTCCACCCCCTAATTATGAATGCAAAAAGAACATATTTCACAATTACATCAGTAAAAAGTAAGATATACATGATTTAAATGCATGCATGTGTTCTTTGTCCAATGCAGCATGCATCTGTGATGTTTTTCTCAGGCTCTGATCAGGAGATAGGACCTGGGGAAGGCAATACTCCCCCTGATAAAACAGTTTAATTGATATACTAAACTTTTTCCTAGCAAACAGATCATCTTAATTAGAATTTTTCACTGTTATGACATAATGATATTATAACTGGCGCTGAGCATTAATTTGAGGACAAAGCCTGTCACCAATTAGACATACAACATTCAATAACAGTAAAAATATTTCACTCTTTTCTAAAAAGAGAGAGTATTAGATGCAATTGACATTTACAAAAGCAAAGAGTCTCTCTCTTAATAAACACATCACTGAATAATTTATTTGTTGTGTTACAGATTGACTTAAAAAACATGATTTACTAAAGACAGCAACAAAAAAGTAAGTTTCATTTCAACATGGCAACCACTCTTGGGTGGGGGGTTAAAATGAAATAAAGGGCATAGAAGGCAGCTAACAGAAATCTGATTCAAAGCCTCAGAGCCCATCTACTGTGCTCTCACTATTAAGATATCAGAGTAACATCTTCCCACAACACCAACAAACATGCAAAAGCATAACTACCTAGGCGGAAAATCTGATCTTGGCTTTCACAATTAAGTACTACGAGACAACCAAAGTATTATTCCTAGAAATAGGATTTTATGTGGGGGTATATTTGATACATACGAACGAAAATGAGCAACTGAAGTTTGATCATCTATTGGCTTACAAAAATCTATAAAAGCTTTACTCCTCTTCAGTCTTCTTAATTCCTTTCAGAAAACAAAATAAAATAAAAGCCCAAAGAAAAGAATAAGGCATAGGACTTATAGCAGTATTTCTTGGGCCACAAGCTTTGTACCATGGAGTAAAAATCCCAACATCAAGCACATAGAAAATGCTGTTTTCTATACTCATACCAGTGCTATTTTTTCAGTCACAGTCCAGCATAATGGTTAGATGGCTACATGACCATAGACTCCTTGTGAATTAATGACACATATTTGGCAACAAAGCAACATGTATTTGGCACCAAAACAACTACAGTAAAAAAGATGAGGTAAGAGGACAAGCTCAAAGGATGTGGTTAGAATGGACTCTGATGCCAGCTTCCTAATTTGTCATCTTCGTGCTCTTTGCTTGTGTGGTCAGGATGCAATTTATGACAACAAGGAAGTGCCAAAAAATAAATGTGTCAATAATAAGGAGGTCTGCTTTATTGCTTGAAGCCAAGAAATGAAGGAGGAAGTGAAACTTTACTGGTTCCCTTGACGCATCTTTTGCCAGACTTACAGAATAAGTATGTTTATGTAACCAAAGCAGAAAAAAAAAAAACGTGTAGGGGCAGATTTACTACTTGATTAGAAAAAACAGATTTTGTTCCAGATCAGAACCACTGCTACAGTGGAGAGTGTAGAGGAGAAAAGTTTAAAGGCAAGAATAATTTTTAAAGGTGTCAGTCGGGTTCTTAAGGTATGGTCCCAGGTTTATTCACTGATAATAGATTGACAAGTACCAGAGATGATCCTGAGAATCGCAGAAAGATTACAAATCTCTAAGCAACAGGAGTTCAAGAAAAAAGATCAGAGATTAAGAATTTGTCAATTTTTTGTCTACAAAAGTAATGAATGACTTTTAGGGATCTCTGCCTCATAGATAGCAATTTATTTTTTTTCTAGAAAACCATTCTATATTGCTGCAAAAAACCCAAGCCATCCTCACTGCATAGAGGAAACTGCACCATGAAAGCTATTAGACTTGCTGAAAAGTTGGCATCACAGTAGGGGAAAAAAAATACCCTTGGGTTATATTGCAATGCTATTAGAAGTGAGAAATAGTGAGGCTTAGTGATGTGAAAAAAAAAGCCAAAACAGGACAGACAGCTTGCACTTATCCTGCACCCAGTTTATCACAAGATATATCTTTTTTCTTTGGCAAACCCCTTCATATAACATGCAGACAACTCTATCAATGCCAAAATACAGATAAGAACAACAAAATTGAGTTACATGATAGAAGCCAGATGATCTTTAATTATCTCCATGAATTTTTTTGGTCAAGTACTTGCACTGTTTTGCTATATCCTCTGTATCTCTGCTCATTATTATGCTTGTCTTTGATTAACTGATCTAAATTGCTGGGCTGAACTGCTGAAATTCTTCATGCAGGTTTTCATGTAGAAGACACACTGATGTGCACTGAGAGAATTAAATTTGTTAGAAGTGGTCTGATGCTTTACTCAGTACAGCATTAGCTCTGCTGAACTCAGCTGGCTGCGCAGGTTATTTTAACTTACCCATGGCATTTATATTTTAACTGTCTGGTGATCTGCCACAACTTGAAGCTTTAGGATTGTTTTTCGGTGACAGTGAGGAGGGAATCTCTCCTGAGTAAAGTATTTTGGAAGGTGAGTAGTACTTACTAATGAAAGATAGGTAGTATGAGTTTACTTTCTTTGCTTCTTTCAAAACAAGTGGAAAATGGCAAGTGATACAGTAGTCTTCTACATGTTATGCAGACAATTTTATAGTACTTTTATTGCAAGAAGATGTTCAGTAAACTGTACGTTCCCTGTGTCCATAGCAGTGGTTTCTAATCTGTGTTCTTCCATCTGACTGACTTCAACTTGAACTATTCAAAGTGAAAACTGAACCATTCAACAGTTTGGAGAATCTGAAGTATTTATTCCGGACAACTTCTACCTGGGCTGCTTGAAGGGGCTGCAAAAGGTAACTGACAAAAGTAAGCTGACTGTTATAGACTTAAATTTACTGCATGGTATTTAAAGCACCAATGGACACATTTTGTGATCCACTGGTACACACACACACAATAAAAGGTTAAAAACTGCCATTCTCATTGACAAATACTATTTTTCATTGTCCACTCTTTTACATAAATGATTCATTACTAAAACAAAACACTGATTTACATCAGTACATGCTATACTAACCACTGTTGAAAAGCTCTGAAGTTAAAATCTTACTAGGCAGAATATTTATACTCTGTCTTTGCTATTCTCTTTTCTAAGAAGAAGGCTATATATATTAAAGAAAAAGGGAGAAAAAGGACTCCTGAGGGAGGGATTCAGCATTGTTGCACTTAATTAAAATTCAATTTTGTGGGAGTTGTGTATTAAAGCACCGACCTTTCATCTTTACGATGCCAATTTCTGATGAGCTCCTACCCTTCAATTATATAGAATTCCTAGTGTTGGTTCCAGACTGTTTGGTCAACAGATTGTGATGCCAATAACTGCATGCCATCTAATACAATCAACTGTACCTATTTAGGATGAGACTTATCATACAGACATTACATTACATATCTCTTACCCTGAGAATGTGATCGCTTTGGGTCAGGATTAAGTGTATACCTGGTTGTTGACTGGCTTTGCTTTGGACACATAAGGTTTGAATATTAAGTGGTTACTGCCCTTAGGTGGTACAAATATTCCAATCACATATGCATTTGTGCACCAAGAGCTGCTGCCCTGAGTATGCACCTGTATGCACCTGACTAACTGTTACTACCAAAAGTGCCAAAACTGAAAGAGTAAGGTGACCCAGCAGCAGGAGCTACGATAAACAGTCAGAGCTGGCAGAAAGAGAACACAGTAAGAGATTATGGGAACCTGATCTGACTGGAACACAGTGCAAGTAGAAGCACCTATACAAACACAACCCATTGTGGGAGCAATAAGTATTGTTGTGAATTTTACTGTTTCCAAAGCTGAAAGTTAGAATCCCTTTTGTGTTGTGTATGATTATTTTAGTTTATCTAAGCTCCATTCAAATTGATCTTACATTTCATTGCATATCTGCATGATTAGTTAGGGTTTTTTTTCAATGTACACAGTCTGATACTATGTGAAATAAACAGGTAAAGATATCTAAATGTCTGTTGGCAAAAAAAAAAAAAATAGGTGAAAAAAATATAGGGAAGAATTTGTGATATAGAGTTAATTGCACTCTTAAAGCATTACCCACACTCAGTAGGTATTCAGATGCTCTGGTAATGTATCCTGAATTGGCTTGCTAGAATTAGACCTCTAGTCCAGAACTGAGTGTATGTGTTCTCACATCACACAATTTCATACATATGAAGCAGAGAGGCTGTGCTCAGGGAAGAACAGGATGAGGGGTTTATGTTTAGCATATTTAATCTATTAGATGGCAATACAGACAACCAAAGTAGATTTGAATGAGTAATTGAGTTGAGTTCTTTGTCTAGGATATCATTCTGATTTATACTCTTCTTGAAAGAAAAGCATGTTGAGAATACTTTATAGGCAATGGAATATACAGATAATAACACAGAATATTAAGAACAAATCCGAAGTACATTCAATCCAGTGCTGTTTCTAACTGTCACCCTTAGTGCATATAAGGGAAAAAACCCCAAATCTGTGTTCTTATCTTCAGCCTCTTATCCCATGTTATAACGCAAAGACAACAGAACCTGGTCCTAATCTGAGTTTCTCCAGCTGTTATTAATCCTTGTACTAATGCAGAAGATCTGTACGTATCCAATTGCTGCATCAATTCTTCTTCACCTATGAGAGTGTGGAGCAGTTCCACAGATGTCCAGTCTGAACTCTTCTAGGACCTACATACAGCTGGGCTAAATTAAAGCAGCTATTCCAGTAACGACCAATACATAAAAGCCTCCAGAACTATTGCTGCCACTTGACTGTCACAAGCAGTCCTGTGACCCTTGAAACAAGAAGAATCTGGACTGGCATGAATCAGAAACTGCTAGTTACTAGAATGTAGATTTATAGAGGCATGAGAAAAAAACCACAAAATTATAGCCTTTCAAGGTCTGGGTTATGAAGTGATTCTTCTAACTTTGAAATTAGTTTCCTCAACTCTGCATGTCTTTGCCTGTCCTACTAACAGCCTTTCAATCCATGTCTAGTTTTTGCTACATTTGACAGAGGGCAGAGGTCTCAGAGCAACTCCTACAGGTTTGGTGAAAACAGGTTGATAATGGAGACGAGACCACCTGAGAGGCTTTGCAACAGTAAAAGCTGGACTATGAGTTCCTATGGTATTAGACATCACAAAGCAGAGACTTTTCAAATGCCCCGAGCACCTCAGCCAGGTTGTGCTGCCTAGCCACTAAAAGACAAGATGGAAGTCTACAGCAAACTATGCTGTGCTATTCTAGTACCCATACCTTTGGTTTCCATTCATTCATCTGTGCAGTTAAGAGCAGGGAACAAAGGAATACTGCAACTGTGTGGAACTAACAGAAAAAGAGTGAAACAAGTTAGAGACTTCATTAATAATAGAAATATTTTAAAATCTTCTCCTGAAGTAATTATCCATTACATCTGCATTCCACACAGTAATGCTGATACCTCTATGTTGGGCTGCAGTACTTCCTTCAAGGGTTTTAAGGTTGCAGCGCTTTGCTCCAGAAGTACACAAAAGTGGGGAAAGCACATTTATGTGAAAATCAATTATCCTCAAGGAATTGGAGGTCTGGTCCTGAACGATTTCAGGAAATCAACTCAGTTTGCCACTACAAAACACCATCGCTATGTTGACCTTCCACTTCTGTTTCACAGCAGGAATATGAGACCAGGTGAGAAGACAGCATGTAGCTCTGCCATCAACAGGACTCTAATCTCACCCTAGGCTATGAGGAAATACTGTGTTTCTCCCTTGCTTGCTTCCTTCCTTTTTTTCTTTTTCTTTTTTTTTTTTTTTTTTCTAAGCTCACCTCTAATGCCTGTGTAGGTAAAGATAAGTATGGATTTCGCTGTTTACCAGCTCATTGCATAAATTCAAGCATATCAACAGCACAGAGCAACTTTTTCAGTGAAAAAGTTTTGCATTCTTTTTAAAATGCAAGCTAATATAGTGGCACCTCTGACTGTTGTGGTAATTAAGGGTCTGTTTGTATTTCCGTAATAAAATCCTATTTTCTAGGATTGAGGAGGGGTGACTGGGTTATGATTTGTCCATGTAGCACCAGCAGAAGCCAACTAGTGTTCAACCAAGAATATATCCTCTTCCTTTTAAAGACAGTTTCACAGTAACCACGTGAAAATGATCCTCTGTATTTTTAACACAGGGTTTTAGTATCCACCGTGATATGCCCTTAAAGGGTCCCCTAGAGCAGCTGCAGCATAAAGTTATCAATAACCTGCTCATCAAAGGGTGCTCAAGATTTCCTTGACACTGTTGAGTACAGTAACTGTCGTTTTGTGCCAATAATATGCTCACCACATTATCTAAAGAGCCCTAAATAAGTCTTGACATCACCATCCCTAACGCTATTCATTGCACATGTCAACAATCTATATGTTGTATCCCACGTCCCGAGTAGGAACTGACATGACTGCTCTGCACTGTTATGATCTGTTTTGCTCCAGTTTTCATTCCAACAAACCTGAAGCTTAAAGCCTTTCCCTAAGATGACTATGGTAAAACAATAGAACTGATGAAAGAAACTCCTCCTCCTGCCAAACGTTAGCAGCATTTTCCTGTTATTCAGAACTACCCAGAGAAAACCCAAGGAAACCTTTCCAATTTCTTCTTACTATGATGCTTTAAACACACAGTGTGAATGCAGCATCCTAGCATTTCCTGCTCCCATTGGGATATTTTTCTTCTTTCTGCTCCATTAAAAAGTCATATGTATCTGCCATTGCCTCCTGCCTTGAGCAATGTCTTCTTCTAGACCCTAAGCAATACTTTGCAAGTTTGCTCAGTTGTCTAAATTACATGCAGTCGTCATCAGTTATCTGGGCATCTTTACTGTGAAGTTCTGAATTCCTGCTTCTGCTACCTAGAGGTCCTGTAACATTGCATTTTGAAAATGTCTCTCCTCCCTTATGCAGTGTACTTTCAAGTCTGACTTGTGGTGCATCAATGAAAGAAATTCTAGTGCAAGTGTAACTTCAACTTTTTGTAAAAAATAAAATACAAATCAGAATATCCTCAAACTTCCTTTTATTTGTCCCAGTAGCTTCTTTTTTTCTGCATCTGTCCTGGTTTGAGTTAGAATCAAACCAATTCTGTTCAGCTATTTTACTTTTCAGCTAAGTATTTTCTAACTAACTGCACTTTCTGAGATTAACAGCATGTTTTTGCAGACAGTGTCTGCTTCTAGAAGTGAAGGACTGGTGTGCAGACCAAGGTCACTGCTAACTCGTGTGTACCACATCGGGGGGTGCAGAAAGGGAAAGGCCGCACCGGCAGGGAGGAGCAGCTGGGACAGGTGACCCTAA
>JAVSBS010015432.1:78096-89437 GCA_033124195.1 Coracias cyanogaster | reverse complement strand
GGTTGCTCAGAGCCCTGTCCAACATCACCTTGAATATTCCCAGGGATGGAGCATCTACCACCTCTCTGGGCAACCTGGGCCAGTGTTTCACCACCCTCACTGTATCTAGTCTGAAGCTACCCTGTTTTAGTTTAAAAAGATTACCCCTTGCTGATAAAACATACAACTAGATGCTGTCAGTGCTTTTTATGCTGCTGTGTGAATGTCTTTCCAGTTCCGATTCTGTTCTGTTACCATGCCCAAATGAACATGCTGCTTGACAAACAATACAGAAAGCAGTATAGATAGACTTCTGCATGTAAATTTGCCATTTTAATTGGCAACAACCCTTCCAAGTTAAAATAAATAAATTTAAATGGTCATGCTTTAACGAGTTCCGACATTTATCTGAATTTCTTCAATCTGTTTTCAGTCACTATAGTGAAAAAGAAATGGTGTTTTATCAGTCCTTCCCTGATTCTGGTTTGAAACCAGATGGGAAAGAGCAGAAGCGCACACACACAAGATAACTACAACAGAAATATAACCAAATGTTTTCTACATCTGAGAAGACTGTTTGAGTTCTGACTAGGGTTTAAAATCTAAACAGTATTTTCAGCCTAGTACCATCCATCACAGGATTACAATTCAACTTGCTAGAAATTATTTTCTGTGGCACTTAAGACTAACTGTTTCTATTTCTAAATTGCATTTTTAAAGAAAATAAAATGAACACACAGGAGTTCTTAGAAATTCAGAATGCTTTTTGACCTTAAAAGATTGACATTCATGGTGTTTGAAATTTTAAGGCATTCTTGTTTACAACTGCAATATATCTTGCCACGTATTTCTAGTTAAACATTGTTGGAATAAAATTGTCCCTCGCAAGCTTCCTGTGCCATATCCTAATCCTGCAATGAAGTCACTATGCCATGCACTGATATCACAAATTAGTATTAAAAGTATTTATGAAAAATCATATAATACAACAAATGTAGAAATATATATTGCAATTAGGAATGCACAAGAAAAGGAAAAAAAATTAAAACCCAGGTTTGGAAAGTAAATAGAAACTATGTACATACTGCAGGTATTTGAAATTGGTGTCCCAAATTTTAACATCAAATTCTGCCTAAAGCAGACTCCTGAAGTACTTTCTGATGCCAAAACTATCTCCTGAGGAATCTGCCCATTTTGACACTGAAACTTAATTCAGTGCAGAATTAGTGTTTCCTAAACCACTCTCTCATAGTAAACTGAAATGAAACCAAACCTGAAATCTTGATAACTGATGAATTTGCTAATACCTTTATTCCAAATACAAGAGGCTTCAGACACCTTTGCAATATGTTCATTAAAAGTGCAGATAGATTTATAGATAGTCTACAGGCCTCAAAATTAAAATAGGTTAGATAAAAACACAGAGTACAGGATAAAATCATTGTGGATAGCAGAACCATTGCACACAGATTGGAAAGCATTCTAGAATCTGTGAAGGTGAACTGAAAGTTTTTTATGATTGCTAAGGAAGGGAGAAATTTAAGCTGTATAAGCATTGTAAAATTACTGATTTGATTCAGAAAGCTACGGACAAGAATTTAAATGCACAGAACAACAACAACAAAATTAGGCTGAAACTTTATAACAGAGAATTTCCAGAGACTAACTACTGATACACAGTACAGACATGCTGGATTTGGAGCAAATCCATACAAATCTATCAGTATTTTGTGGTTCACATACAAACTTATACTACTGTTTCTGACCTACAATAATTATAGTCTATACATTACAAGTAGTGATATTTCAAAAATCACAATTATCCAACTACTTAAAAGCTCCTTCCTATTACATAATAAAATGTTACGCTTCTTGTACAAATGGTATCACAGTATAAACTGCTCTCGCAAATATTACAGCTTTAAATAGCATTTACTATTTGTAAATGCTTGTTGAACACAGCAGGTGGCAAAATGATTTAGCATCATGAACAAATACATATGGTTGCTTGAGCCCAAATTTTAGAGTAGCTAAATCTATTTTCTGGTCCTAAGTTTAATGGACTAGAAACGAGAAAAGAGGCAGCTACGCCATTGTACATATTCTGGCAACTCACTGCTTCAAGTGAACTTTCTCATACGAAGTACTGTGCTTAAAACAACATAAAAGCAAATAACAAGTTGCATATATTCAATGAATGGCTCATCTGCAATATTTCCTCTTACAGTTTTCAAATAGGATTATACACTATGGGAAAAAAAATGCAAAGGTAAAGGGAAGAGCACAGTGTTATGTAGTCTAAAATCAATTGACAGAGAGAGGACATTAACCAAGAGGCTAATAAAAAGATGCTGCCCTAGACAGTAACATAAAGAGCCCTGATATATTTTTTCTCTTCAAAAATTCTATTCCTTATGCCAATTTTCCCTTAGCACTGCAGTAGTTTCTCTGTGTATACACACATCATCTTACTTTTTTTGTCTTGTTCCAATTTTATGTTTGCATTTTATTTTCTCATTTCCTTCCTGCTACTCCCCTGTTTCTCTTTACTAGCATGATGTTTACACAGACCTTTACTAGAATTGCAGGATTTGGAGAGATCCCATTTTTTTCCTTTGTTGTAATGCCCACATTTTTTTCCCAGAGAAAAGATAAGTTTACCCAGAAAATAAAAAGCTAATACAACCTTTTGCTCATCAACAAAGTATGTCTTGTTGTAGCCAGGAATAAGTTAATAAAACAGGGAAAAAGCTTAGTGGCTTAAAGAAAAAAAAACACCTCCTTGGGGTTATGAACGAACAATGTTGTTTTTTCTTCCCAGCGTGCAAGGATTTAATTAAGTGATAACAGTCACCTTGGGGTGGCTGCACAAGGCAATAATATCTAGGTGAAGAAAAATGCTGAAGAGAGTTGAGTACAGTCAATTTATCTTCAGAGAAGGCAATAAATGAACAAAGCATAGGTATTTGGCTGATTGTTTTGGAATGTTTCCATTACTGATAAACATCAAAATAAAAGGACAAAGATTTGGTATTTTCAGTATCTGAAATGTATTAAATACAGAAAGAAACGAAGGAATAAATCAGTGTGAGGTCATATCCTAGAGTTCTAATTGCAAATGGTTTGGTAATTATTCAAGCTAAACATAGAACAAGGGAATTTTAATGTTGACACAAAGGATAGAAATACAGCTGAGATGTGTATTTATAGCAAATATGAAACATTGGATGAATTTCACTCTGGAGAAAAAAATTGGTAAGTGTAGATGGAAAGAAGTGATATATATCAGACAAATATATGCAACTTCATAGCCAGTGACCCAAATTTAAGGATTTAAAAACATATTTGTGGGAGCTCTTCAGGAAACAAGCAGCAATCTCAATTATCTGTAAGCCTCTGTTCTGTCACCCTCATATGCAGAGAAAGAGACTTGTGAGAAAAAGCACCATGAAGCAGAGAGGAAAGACTACTAGGAAGAAACATTCTCCTTTACCACAAAGCTGCTAGCAATTTGCTTTGCATTATTTGAAACATGGGGTTTGAAAGGAATACATGGGCTGTCCTTGGGGAGTTTGATGTGTGCAAAGGGGTCTGAAAGCTACGTACCCACTTCCAGTAACAGCACTTAGCCTTCCAAAACTTAGTACAACTCAGAGTCCAGCTACAATAGCTGTTAGGAAGTGGCATGATCGGCCAAAGTCTGTGCCAAACGAACACAAATCATGCTTAATATGGAAGATGGAAGAAACGGCACAAACACACCAATAATCTTGGGAATTCACCACATTCCTTTGTCCCTCTAAAGTTGGAAACTCTAATTTTCCTTTTAATGGTGATACTTTTCCCGAATCCATCTCCAGCAGTGAGGGAATTGATAGCTATTTCCTTGAGTTTATAACTGGGTTAAATACTCCTCACCCACAGACTTCTGCATGCAGAGGATGAAGCCTGTGTACAATTGTTTTTTAACTGTGTGGGTAAATATTCTTTCAAAGCAAAGGAACAAGACAATAATGAATGGCTCTCACAGCATCCCAAGAAAAAATAAAAAATGTGTGTATGCCTCTGTGAAAGCAGGCAAGTATATTTGTGTTTAAAGAGAAACTCCTGAAAAACATACAACATTTTGAATTTGAACAAAAATCTTGAAACAAATTCCACTGAGTTGCCTCATTATGACTTCCAGTGTATGTCCAGCTGCAGTATTTAAAGGCTGCTTTTCAGGGCCTGTCTTTTCAAGGCCCTGTAAGTAACATCTACATTAATAATTGGTCCCACTGCAGTTACTTTCCTCCTAAAAGCAATATGTCGCTTAAAAATACTTTATGAATGACAAACAGGCATTCATTTCTCACCTCTAGGAGGCTGAAGGTTTGTCACCTGTCTGTAGCTGCTGTTTGGCCTTGGTAACGTGATCCCAGCAAACAATTAGCCCAATTAAAACCGCAACCTTCTTGGTTATCTCCACCAAAACACTAGGGAAGAACTTACATAAGCTTACCCTTTTCTTCAGGTCAAGATTGGGACACATGACACTAAGACTTCTCTTTCATATGGTTCAGTAGCAGACCATCCTTTTCAGGCTGCCAATCCAGCACCTATTCTAAGCTCCACAGGGAACAAAACAGGGCATGAGCTTGGTTTGCCATAGAATTTATATAAGTGACTACTCAATACAACTTAAAAAATTTCAGTAAAAGTACCGGTTTTGAAAGTATTTAAATCTGATCAGTAAGACTGATATCTGGAATTCCATTTTGTCAGAACTGCAAGGCTAATTAAAATGAATATAACTAAGTTCTTCTAAGTCCCTTTATTTTGCACAAATTACTTCTTAGAAGTTCTAAAAATACTGCCTGAAAACCCAATGTTAGGAGGCACTGGTTACTGTAGCCTAAGGATTCAGGTATGGCACATTACCTAAGTTCACATTCAACAGATTTTATTCACAATCAACTAGAAACATACATTCAAAAAGAGGGAAGATGAAGTCTTGCATAATACAGTGACCCAGGTTTCTCTTTTCAGTTACCACAGCAGTTCTGCACAGTCACAGAGACTGGACAGTTTTCAAATTCCAGCACAATGAACAGAGATACAATGTTATTTTCCAAAGTATGATCTAGAGGTATTTGTAAATTCTGGTCCTAAAATCAATCCTGTATCACAATGGCCAGAAAATAATAAGAAAATGTGATTACCTGGGTAGTACTTTTATTTACTTTCCAAGTTCCTTTATGTGAGTTCTGAGGTTACTTTTATTCCTCAAAGAAGAGAAACTTAAACATGTACTATAAACATGTAATAAATTCTGACTTAAAGAATTAAAATTGCTCCACAAATGTCTCAAATTAAGGCATGACACCAGCTACATGATCAGAGTGTAGGTCTTAGAATTATAATACAGTATCCATTTTAAGTGTGAGATTACATACGCACTATTCTATGTGCTTGGCCATCTCTTCTCTCTTTTTTTCCTTTTTATTTTATCTTTTTAACAACTGTTGGAAATTAATAAGATATTAAATGTGAAACTCATATTTCTGAGTTTCCTGAACTAGCTGCTGGTTCAGCATCTCCTCCACTAACTCAGAATATTCACATTTTGAGGTACTTCAGTACCAGATCAAGCTCACATCTCTGGGTCCTCCTGGCTACCTTCAGGACGCAGAGCACTTCTCAAAAATCCAAAGGAGTAAAGCCTTGGAGTGGGTTCCAGAATGTGCTGGAAGCAGATGAATTTGATGGATTTGAGGGATGGAAAAGAGGAAGATTTGAAGGTCTAACAAGAACTCTCCCTCCCCCTCCCCAATGAAACAAAACCAACCAACCACCCACAAAAAAAACAACCCAACCCCCCAAACAAACAAACAAAACCAACACCCAAACAAAAGAAAATAGAGAGTGTAGAACATAGGTAGGAAGAATATGCTAAAAACCTTGCTTGAATATACTGAAAACATGATGGAAAATGGGCAAATATATTGACTATAAAGTAAGGAATGGGGACAAAAGGGGGACAGAAAGACAGACCAACAAGCACTGACAATAGAACAGAAAGACTGAAAATGTGCAAGAGAAAACAGAATGAGTTTAAGAGCAGAAGGTTGAAGAAAAAGCAGAAGAAAAACACTAAGTTGTACTTCTAGTATACCACTTCATAGGAAGAATGTCAACCTATTGCAGACTGCTGTGTGAATACTGCTGTGTGAATAAACAGGTACACCGTTCAGAAGTTATTTGGTGCCCCAAACAGTGCCAGCATTTAAGGTCTCCTCAGAGCTGCTTAAATGGCAAAGGCACAAGTAAGGACAAATACCACTTCTTCAACGTCTGAACTGAAGGAGAGATGAAGAAGGAGGATTTCTTTTTCTCTGAAGAATCTTTTTCCCAACTTTTTATGTTACGGTACGGACGCTGGCGCCCGGACCGCGACACTAACCTATTCCTGCAAGGGATAAATTTTATCCTTTGCTTACAAAGACTGATACTGCCTCTTGAAAATGCTAGACTGCAAAAAATGATAAATTTTTCCACAGTATCTTTCTGTAAGAGAATACCCCTGGACATACCTGCAGAACATGTTGTTCTTCCCCTTAGAAACTGCTTCAGACTTTCTGTAATATTTAAATAAACACTGCCCAAATGTTTTAGCTGTGTGAGTCTGTCCAGCATTGGCAGTCCAATGCACAGCCTTGAAAAAGACTTTTGCATGCAAGTCAAGAGAAAAAACTCTTAAAGTACTCCACTCTTACAGTGGTCAACTGGACAGCTGTCAGCAGAAAATATGAAGTCATTCAGTATGAAAATCTGCTGTCAGAGAACAAACCCTTTCCCCTTACAAAGATCTCAAGGAATACTTCCATAAGAAGAACTTAGCAGTAAGAAAGATGACAGGAGAAACACGGTGTTGTCTTGGGTAAGTGCTTTCCCATTGATGTTAATATCAGTCAAAGACATTTGACACGTGATGCATATATATCATCAAAGTGGAAATTTATTGATGAGTGTAAATGTTAGCTGAAGACATTCAGCTACCATACTAGCTCTCTACATGACCTTTGTTCATTCTTAAGGATGCAATATCTGAAAAGCCATACAATGTATCAATGTCAGTGCATCTTGAGTGTACACTGTTACTCAATTCTAAACTTGACCAATCAGCCACACACCTCACGTCTAATTTAGAACTTTCAAAATTTATACCAGAATACCTTTTTTTTTTCTTTGGTTGTGTCGGGTTGTTTGTGGGGGTTTTTTTGTTGTTTTGTTTTGTTTTTGTTTTTTCCTAAAAATCTCCTTGCACTTATAAAGGCCAAAACCCATGTGTCTAAATTTGCTTATACCCACATCTGCCTCTGTGTAAGATCTAGATCTCGATAGATCCATAGATCCGTCCAGCAGTATAAAATAAACATCCCAATGACTGCATTTATATAATTCTTTTTTCTACCACTCATCCAGTATGTAATATTTGTTATTTTTTATTAAAGTGAGCTTTACACTCCATCTCGATCTTAAACTTAGTGCACACTATCTGTGGAAATTTTGCACTACTACAATCTGGTTTAGTAATAAACATTATTTCAGACTGTTCGGCAGGTATATAAACAGAAATAGATAGATGCAGGACTCCTGGTTTTACTCCTGTGGATGTCAGGAGTGACAACAATGTAACAAAGTTAGTTAACCAGGGCAATATTGGTGCCATTTGAAAATGAATTAATTTTGAGAAGCCCCATCCCCTTCTGACAATGCTGCATCATTTATATTGCCCTTGTGAAAAAATTGTTATGATCTTCTTTTTTAGACCATTCTGTTCAAACCTGCTCTCATTTAACCAATTTATGAATCTTTGAATAAAACTCCAATTTACACATGCCTTGTAGAAGTTCACTAGAGGACAGTTACCAAAAAAAATCTTAATGCTTCCATTTAAAACATGCAGAAGTGCTGCTAGAGATTGCTGGTACCTGACCAGAGCTTGCATTGGCACCTCTAACTTGCATTAGGTCAGTGGTGTGCCACAACCAGAACTAACAACCGGCACTTGCCTGATCACAGGCCTTCCAGTGACCCGTCCAGCAGCATGGAGGAGGAAGCCACCTTGTCTGAATACAAGGAATACATGAACTAGGCTTGGTGTAAAAGAAACAGAATGAGGCAAACAACTGCAGAGGACTGCCTGGGGAATGGAGTCACTTGACTGAAGGAAAGACACCAAGGTTAAGTATAGGGATGACTCTAAAAATCATGAAGATTTGGGCTACTCTTATAATCCAAGAAAAGAGCTTCAAAGCATCTAGGCCAAATTTACAGGGCTCTGAGTCCACTTTTATATGAACCAACATGGTGAGGAAGGAGTTAAGAAAATGGAGTTGAATCTGTTAAGTAGCTAGGATGCATATAGAGGATTAGGGCTGGTAAAGAGATGGGAAATGGAGCTAGTGGGAAGTAACGACAGGCTGAGCAAGCAGGTGGGAGGCATTGGGAAGACAAGTATTGAAAATGGGAGAAGAGACTAGAGGGCACAGCCTAGACTATTTAGACATCATAAAATAGAACTGAAAAATATTTTCCCAGCAAATTTCCCTCAAAAAATGAGGATGGCTCCCACAAATTCTGATTCCCACCATTCTTCTGCAATCAGCAAAGCTGGGATCACAGTGTTTTCATTGGCAAATTGCAGGAGCATAGAATATCCTGAGCTGAGACCCACAAGGATCACTGAGTCCAACTTTTAGGACAACCTAAAAGTTAAATCATACATGTAAGAGAGTTGTCAAAATACTTCTTGAACACTGACCAGCTTGGGGTCATGACCACTTCCCTGGGCAGCTTGTACCAACGCTTGATCACCCTGCCAGTGAAGAACTTTTTCCTAATATCCATCCAATACTCTCCTTCCCTCATGCTGGAGGACATAGAGGAAATAATTTCTTCTAGTTACTCCAGTAGTTCAAATGGCAAAATTACATGTAATTAACCTAAAACTGTATGTCTTCCAATGAGCTATGCTGGTTTCAGCAAGACACCATCTTTCTGACCTTTTTGTTTTCATTAGTAGCTCGTAAGAAATTACATCCAGAACAATGCAAAAAGAAAAGCATTAAGATTGCCGGGCTGAGCACTGCAAAGCAAAAAACCCCAAAACATTCCACTGGAGTTCTTGCCTCATTTATTGCACGTGATAGATCATGCTGCCTTAATGAACAGCTATTTGATATTTTGTTTTCTCCTCAGTGTTCAATGTGTGGCCCTAGGCCTTATTTACTGCATTCTATGCAAACCATGCTCTGAAGACAGAATTATAAGCTTCCTTGTGGGTTTTTCTATGATGCTCATCACTACAGCATCTGAGTGCTTCATAAACATTAATTTATTTCCAAAATAACCTTGTAAGGTTGTAGAATAAGAGAGAAGATGTAGCCCCTAACAGTGCCCACATCATTATTTTCACTGATCGATGCTGAATACAACAATTAGCTTTACTAGATAAGGATCCTAATTTTGCAGGTATAATTGGATACTGAAAGAAAGGAAGCACAAACCACAGTATGTAAGACTGAAGGGCAGGCTGAAGTTCTGTAACAACTGAACTATCAGATGCCCAGAAGTCCAATGATGACAGTAAAAATAACTTAAAGGTCTTAAGGTCTTAATACACCCATATTTTCACTTCGGCTGCCTGATGTTAGGTAAATGATCCATTTCCATTACTTGCAGTATGCGCAACACCAGAAAAAATGAAGTTTTACCCGATCAGTGCTGCTATATAGTAATATTTAAATGTGTTCTCTTAAGCAAATGAGTGATGCTCTACAAATGCTCTATATGTTCAGGACTCATCAATTTCAACCAAAAAAGCAGGTGTTCAACACCTACACAGTCAGGCCTATTACAGCATGTAGGCACATAGTTAACATTTTAGGCTTCTGTCCTGATTTACAAACAAAACTTTAGCCTCTTTATTTTGCATCCTGGGGGATTCCACTACATGCTGAATACAGAAAAAAATACTGAGAGGCCTTGACATAGGTCCTAAACAAAATCTGTTAGCTATCCTCATAAAATGAGTCAGATATTCCTGACTGTAAGAGCAGAAAATGTTCCAGATAAACCTACTTAGTTTCATCTGGAAGAAGAAAACACCTCTGTGTCTTATGATTACAGAGTCAAGAGGGAGCAAGTTCCTCACCTTTGGGAATAAAGAGTAAAACCACAATTCACCTGCCAAAGTAATGCGTGAGTGATGATGGATTCTCTACAAGCCAAATGGTGTCACAGCCTGAATGCCCAAAAGGATGAGGGTCGGACAGAAGGTCTCAGATGCAGCCAGAGTCTACACTATTAAGGGATTTAAAAGCAGCAGGGCCAAGTTAAAATCAATCTTCCACTTTTAGGGATCAAATGTAGATAATGGATAGTGGGCATAATATGACCATGTTAACTTAATCCCAAGGGAAAAAGTGCTGCTATATACCATACAAACTGCTAGAAACTTAGGAGCAATGCTGGAGACTCAACTAAGCAAGAATTATGACATGACTGCTTGTGTTATTACGTTAAGACACATGGCAATAAATAAGAAAACAACCTGCACTAGCTATGCACCGAATGAAAACTAGTGAATTGAAGCTTTCTGTCACAAGGGAGTGACCAAAATCAACTTTTCGCCTGTTACCTATTTAATTTTTGACACTCTAGGCAGCCACCAGGAGCTTGCTAAGCCTTCCAGAGCTAGCCCCTGGATACACTCCAGCCATGTCTTTACATTTCTTGACATAGTTACACCAAAAGGCAGAACATTGGATAACATAAGCGCTGACCACAACAAACTTGATATAATCTAAAATACATTTTTTACAGGAGCCTAGATAACATGTTCTGAACACTGCACACAGGCATATTTTTGCAGTAGCTGAGCAAATTTTTTGAAGTGCCTTAAATAAGCCTTTGCTATTTCCAGCATTCACTTTCCTTCTGGTAAACTGTCAGAATAGGGATATTCAGAAGTGCTACCCACAAAATTCAGCCCACCCACAACTTGTTTATTTGGAGCTATACATTCACACATAGTGGATATGAAGGATTGAATGCCTTTCGGGGTAAGAAAGACAGCCAATTTTTGTAAGCAATGTTAATCTTCTGTTCCAGGATTTAAGATAACCTTTGAATATAAAGATTTAGGGGAAAATTTAACATGGGATAGATTAACGCAGATCTACCTCACAGAAGTTTCTTGCACTTCCTGTAAAGCACTTGCTACAAGCAATTTGGTGGACAAGACACCAGACTAATGGAACCACGTCTGACTCAGTATAGCAATACCTATGCTATACACAACAAAAAATGCCAAGAA
>JAVSBS010015432.1:59951-77996 GCA_033124195.1 Coracias cyanogaster | reverse complement strand
CCCCCACAGTAGGATGGGGTGGGCAAGATCTTGGGATGGGACACAACCAGGACAGCTGACCCAAACTGACCAAAGAGATATTCCATACCATATGACTCAGCTCAACTATAAAGCTAGGGAAAAGGAGGAGGAGGAGGCGGGGAGGGGGGGGGGGAGGGGGGAAGCATTCCTTTGTCCTCCAAAGAAACCACTATGCTTTGTTATCAGTAAACTGCTCTTATTTTACCCACAATGGTTTTGCTTTCCTATCGTATTTTCCTTCCCCTTTTGCTCTTCGGAGGAGGGAGAGGGGAAATCAGAAGGTGATAGAGCAGCTTGGTGGGCTCCTGGTGCTCAGCCAAGGTTAACCCATCACAGCCAGCCTGGCCAGGAGGATGGAGAGCAGCCATGGCACACAGCAGACTGGCACTGAAGCAGTGCCTTTCATCTCCAGCACCTCCCTGCCACTGCAGCCAGTTTCAGGTTGTGTGGTCAGCATTGGTATTGTGAGAGGTGCCTAACACTGCACCACTGACCCATGGTAACAGTGGCTCATGTTCCAAAAGTAGGATGCTGGGTGATTTTTGTCCACTACATACACCTCTGTAGGTCTTAGGTATTGAATTAACTACATCACTTGAATTTCAAAGCCAGTTAAACTTCCATGTATGATTGCAAATTATGAAAAAAAGGCATACAGGTTTACATGATATTTCAGTTCCCAGCTTCCCAGGGGTAATGTGATCAATATGTCGTTAGGGAAGCATAGAGAAACAGACCATGGACAAAGCACAGGGGAAAAGGTTAGTACAGCTGGTCAAAGAAAAGGGCTTTACATTAAAAGAAACAAATTAAAAAGAGATCTCAGGAGAGTATAGTGCACATAGCACCCTAGTCCCTGAGCAGACGTGACTTGCACAATGGTGACTTAGAAATAAGGCCACTTAAATTTCCCCAGCTCTTGGAAAAATTATTTATTTTACATGAAGGGGAATTTAGGATGCTTGAAAATTGTTGTTTTGTAACACTGTCTTGATACAGAAACAACATAGGGAGAACAGCCTTGTGTGAATGCTCTCACAATCAGCCTGTCTCTTTATCTCAACTCTGAGAGAAACAACCTGTAATTTCTCTCCTAAGACTCTACTGACTGGAGTCAAACAGTAATTCCAAGTCATATCAAATTGTACAGGGAGGCTGTAATGTGGATAAATATCCAAAGAGATTAGCTAAGACCACCAAACTCATTTCACTTGTGACCTATTCAGATTTCAAGTCAGTCTCTTATCATTACTATTTTATTAGAATGAACCATTCTTAAACAATTTATCCAGAGTGTTCCCTGAAGCATGCATTCAATCAATTTCAGACATGCGCTTTTTTCTTCCCTTCTTACAAACACATTTTGTTCTATTGGCACAGAAAAAGAAATACTCATATTAGGGCACCTGAAAATCTAAAACATGCCTTCCATGTGTTGACAACTGGTAGAATATACTGCAGTAAAAGTCAGAGTCACTTTAGAAACAGCTTATTAGGCCAACTTAATATTAGCTGACAATATCTAAACCACTTTTGTATTTTAAAGCTTTCAATGAACTAGCTTCCAGCTTCCACACATTGTCCCTCCCATTTCAGGGCTCACTCATTGAGGGAGGGCAATGACTGCTGCCAGCTGTTTTTTTTGCTGTGCAATCTCAGTACCCTCTGGGCAAGGTTAAATAATAGTATATTACAGGTAAAGGTTCCATCCCAAATTCAAGTTTTTGTAAATAAAACACTATGGAAAACCACTTTCTCTAAGCACACTGCTGAGTCCCAGAATGTTATGTAATCATCAAGGAAAAAGCAAGGCCAAGGTCACATTCGTCAACTTGTGTTTTGACAAAATAATGCTGAGAATTTGCTGATGTCCATTTAAAGGGCTCAGTCAGTTCACTCAAGTAAAACAAAAGGTACAGAGAATTAGTAGTCCATTTACAGTGCACCCATCCAGGTATTATAAATCAGAAACCAAAAGCACCAGCTCTCTCCAAAGTACTTGCTAGTATCACTTGCTAGTTCTTTCTGTTAAACAGCTAATCTAGTTTGCATGAAAGTTCATTACAAAACTTTTAAAAGCTGTTTATAATACAATCTTCACAGCATATATTTGAAAAAACATACAATGATAACAGCAGGGGCAGTATGAACTTGTCTGTAGGCCCAACATTGTAGGAAGAACACTATTTGACATTCTATAATGTAAACTGGCTAAATCACCTGCTTTCTATAAATATTATTGCAAAGAGCATTTTCATACCCTTGGGCAACCTCTGCAGAGCAGAAGGAATGACTGTCTTGTAGAACTTCATCTAAAATGTCCCTTTCCTGTTCATTATGGCAGGTATATTAAACAAGGCTGGCAACTGCTGAAGAATGCTTCTACAAACATGTTCCCTATATAGCCAACTGGAGACATATTATAGGGTTCATAGAGCACAGCTGCATATAAAGTGCCTAAAAGAGAACGTTACCAATATTTTATTACCAAGGATCTTCTCTCATCAATCTCATTAGTATTTCAGCTCTCCTATTGATTATATGGCAGTTTTTAAATGGCCAGAGACTGAATCCAATCAAACCTGTTGAAAGAAGCAAAAGCGATCAAACTAATGAGCGTATATTACATTATTTACAACACAAATAATTTGGTTCCTGGGGCTTTCCTTGAATAAAGCAGTGGGTTGAAATAACTAATGATTAAATTATGTGAAAAGCAGCACACCGAATTGGAAGGCCTGGATTAACAGTACAAAGATTTGGAATATGAAGTATTCTGAAGTCAAAAGATCCTTAGATCTTCTGTAGCCAGAAGTGTCGTATCTCTGTCGTCAGCTTAAAAAAGTACTTTGGTTTGATTCTGCTCCATGTCTTACATACTTAGGTGACTTCATCAACATCACAAAGTCCCTCCTATTACATGAAGCACCTCCCAGTCTGATCCCACTCTCAACATGAAGAGACAATCACAACATACAGCACTTACCAATCATCAGCTTAAAATACAAAGCATATGGGATTTAAAAGAATGCAGAGCATTTTAGAAAGAAAATCCTCTTTTAAGCTTTGAAAAGATACAGATATATTTATTTAACTAAAAAGACAAAAAAGCAAGCCACAAAAGAATATCCAAACCCACAAGAAGTGAAACCTGCAGGAGCACAAGCCCTACCTTCTCAACCCTGACTACTAGAAGGAAGAGGTATCTACTCACCTTACTAAACACAAGAAAATTCATTGTGAGGTTAGTCCCAAGTCCAAGCTGTCCTAGCTCTGGCCTGTTAGGATAAGAAAAAAGACCAACAGACATGCTGGGAGTAGGTGGATGGAAAAGATGGGTTGAGATGTATATCTTTGAAAATTCAGGTAAACGACTGAATTGAAATCCTGATTAAATGGCCTTAAGCAACAGTTTTGTTGCCGACTTCATTAGGATTTCATGCCTAGAATAGGAAGTTTATTTAATTTCAACTTTTGAACACAATTGTAATCAAGCCAGTAAACACAGCCTCTTCTGAGCAAAGTTCAGGAGATTCCTTTATTTTTTCTAGACTTCCGTGTATCTTCATATTTTATCTTGGAGCTTCAGGAGTGCTACAAAAGTTATATCATAGGTAGGATGGTGTCCTTCATTCTTCTGATACGCTTGAGCACTCTATCACAATCCAGTGAGCTTCTCTGAGAGTGACAGAATTAGATCACCACCAAAATTCCCATTTAATAGGCTTGCTCTTGTTCTGACCCCTTTAGAACAGTAAGCCTACTCCAAAGCTATTTTCCAATGAACAAGAAAGCATGTGTGTAAATTCTGGGATTTACTATTTATTTGTATTCATTGTACTCAGAAATTAAATATTCCCCACCTCATCATGCCTTACACAGTCCCATGCTAGCTCCTTCCCATCCCTCTCTAGCTATCAAGTAAAGAAGTTCAGGCCCTAGCTCTTTAGTACTTTCTTACAACCAGACACATCAGGAGTCATCTAATACCTCATGACCATAAAAACAGAGCTTGTTTTATTTAGCAAGTAAAGCCAATCTAGGTTATTTAATGAAGCAAGTTTGTTGCAAATGTTAACATAGTTTGGCACGATTTTCTTGCCTGGTGTTGCCATGCAGTTTAAAACAGATGGCAAAGCTGAGCATAAAAGTCTCCCTTTTACAGCAGAACCAAACCCAATACTGTTTGTATTATAGGCCAGAAGGTTTAATGGAAACTTCAGTAAAATTTTGCACGATAAACTAAATGCTGAAATACAAAATCAGTTCAGTCTCATTTTTCTGTCTTATGGGAAGAAACATTTGTTGTTACTTATTCATGAAAGGAGAAAGGTACATGGGAAAATGGGCAGGATGCTTAGTGGAAATATTTTTTTCTATTATTTAATAAATAGTGATTACTTCTAATGTAAGCTGAAGACCATTTTTAAAGCTGCCACTGCCCTCAAATGCAACTATTCTTGACCTTTTAGGAACACTTATTTTTCTTAACTTCTTTCCTTTTGAGTAATTTTATTGAGATAGCATCCTGTCATTCAGAATGAGAGAAGCTTTACAGAACATTCAAGAAAAGACAGGTGAACTGGCAGACTCCCTTAGAGAAATGCTACTATAGAAACATAACGAATGAGTCTGCTGAGACTGAAGGGTGATGCTGGTCCTATAGCAGAAGGCATTGTGCTCTTATTAATGGCAACTATAGGTTTAAGTGCTGCCTGTCTTTAGGCTTGTCTAAACTCTCTGTAGCTGCCAGGCTGATCTTCCTCCAGTACTTCAATTCAACCATGGCAAACGTAGAGCCACCCTTCAGGGAGAAAGTGCAAAGATACCTGAGCCCACAGTAGGGAGGTTCCCAGATGCTGTGATTACAATAGGAGGAACATCTACCTTTTCACTGAGAAATTCAATATGATATTTGATGCCAAACTTGAATATTAACGTATATATTTGCAAATAATTTGTATACAGCAATAACCTCTCTGGCTCAACGGTAAGATTGGGATACAGTTAGGACACAGTTAGGATATAGTTTTGCAGTTCTGCCTAATTGCTGGTTGATCTCTAGGGGAAATGGATCAAATGGATATGGGAAAGATTATGACCTTAATTATGTGAAAAGTGGTGTATCTGAAGGCTGTTCATAGATGGAAGGAGCTGGAGAAAGGGAGAGGTCAACTAAGGAAAGTGGTAGGAAATTTTGGTGTAAAACAGAGTATAGATGACAGTTCTCAGGTTTAATAGCAGTTGGGTGGTATCTAGGGACTGCTAAAATATGTCAGGAGTTAGAAATGCCAGTACTGGAAGTCCTAATTTGAAACTATCTGGAAACCATAATTTCTGCTTGCTGCTGGTTTGCCCATACTAAGATACAACAGAGGAAGTGGAAAGATGCTCCTGTGATAACCAGCACAGCCTTTAGTAATAGTTCTGTGCTTGGACAGTGGAAATAGGGGAAAGTCTGCAGGTGTAAACATTACAAACAAATGGGATGCGACTTAATTATATACTGTAGTATTAAGTTGTCAGGTTCTTATATTATTATTTTCTATCTCTAGTGTCTGAGCTTGTGCTCAAGTATAATAAAACAGGGTGGGTGACAAGAGCAGAATGTCTAAAAGAAGAGGCATTATTGGTGTTTGCTGGACATAGAAGGTCACTGTTAGGGAAGGAGTTTGCAAAACTGAACAAGACAATTGCAGGCTTGTAAAATTGTAAAGAAGCAACATTTCATACGGTTCAAGCACACCACCAGCATGGAAAAATAGTCTGGTATGACAAGAACTGAAATAGAAACTCAGATGAAGAGGAAAGCTTAAAAGGCCCCGTTACCTCCTGGAATGCAATAAAAAAGGACAGAAATGTCTGGTTTCTCTTGACAAGAAATAGAACTGCAATGCAATGACAGGTGAAAATGGGAGGGTCCACAGACACTTTATACAGTGAAAGGATCAGAAGTGGAAGGGAAGTTTGAGTGCCTCATCAGCTGCAAGAGAACAGACACCAAATCCTCAAGCTTTATTTGCCTTCTCTTCAACCCACTGTCATTTTAATCCTCACGAAAGATAGCAATCTCAACATCTTTCTCTGTTTGCTGTTGCAGGAGTATTTATTTACTAAGGCCGCTGGGGGAAAACAAATCACAGAGAACAAATGGCTTGATGCTCTCTCTCATCCCAACTGGGACAATGTCTGAAAATATCGGCTTGTGCACCACAGTCCTACAATTTTCAGTAAACTGTTCTGTTATTATAGTAGAGCGGTGTCCCAAGAAATAACATAGGGCCTAATGGAGTCCTCAAAAGTCTCCAGTGCTTCAGAAAGATGTATGAGTTATCTCATTCTCAAGGAGCTGGTGGTAATTCTTGCTTTTAAGAGAATTAGTAAGGAGTTACATAAATAAAAATAATACCCAAATAAGAAAGATTATGTTTATACTAGCACAGCATATTCCAGGTACTGTAGAATGCATATATAGCTACAAAGAAATGGTCCCAAAATTACATGAAAGACATACACAAAAAAGGATTTAAAGTACTATACTGTCACTGATAGAATATAGTTAGAATTACAGTAGCCTTTCACACCCCTCTTCTGTAATTAACAATGAATGAAAACCTTACTGCAGTAAGATATTTTCTGCAGAAAATGTAATTTTCTCCTATACTTTTTCCTTGGCTATTTAAATGGGAACAATTCAGGAGCAGACTATTACTGGAGGTCAAGACTCAATCAGAATTTATTTTCATGTATGTTCAGCTATCGATGTTCAGCACAAAAATATATTAATAATATCTTCAGATGAAAATCAGACTGCAGATTTTGTTTTGACTTTGTTGGGGGCTTCATTCTTTTAAAGTGTGTTGGCTAGCTCTCCTGAACTACAGCCCAAGCATTTTTAAATTTGATTTTATTAACTAATTTTTAACCCGCCCACCAAAACACCATTTGTGTGATAACAGCGTGTGCAGGGATTCCTAAGGGATATGGAAATTAATCCCACTTCTTTGAAAAGACCTTTTAATAACTCATATGTTATTTTACCTTCTGAGTTATCAGTGGGCTTTCCTCCAGCATTTTCTAAGGAAATGTCCTTGCAGTTTGAAAGGGAAGGAAAAAAAAAACCAACAAAGCAGAAAAAGAAAGAAAAAAGAATCTATGAGTTAGTTCATTTTATGTAATTTTGAAATTATACAAGACCACCTGTTTTTTAAGCCGTCTCAGACCCCTCAAAACATTCTGCAGAGTGAGTGTGCCCATATATATGTTTGTTGTAGCCACTAGCATTTAGTTTGCACTTCTGAATACAGCTTGCCAGCACAGCAAGACTCTGACTCCTGCAAATCCTCATGTTTCCACCTTCCCTCCTTGCTCTTTTCATATGCACATATGTCGCTGACAATTTCTCCTCTTTCCCTCCTTCCTTACATCCTTTTTTCAATGGTGCTCACGGATCAATAAGACATCATGGCACTGTATGGAGCCTGAGTGATTTCTCATACAATGGCTGCTGTGACCATGTTTCAATGGGAATTGCAAATCCCCTTGTAAGAAGGAGCTGAAGATATTTTCAGTCACCGAGCCATTGCTACAAGGGCACTGAAACTCAGAAAAGGCCCAGAAACCTGAGCTGCTGTGGAGCTTGAAAGGAACGGCTGCAGCCATGACACTTGATGGATCTCAGCCTTGATTACAAGAGCAGACTACTACCACCATGATTGATGAAATCCTGCTTCACAGAGGAGATGAGGAAACAATGAAAGCCCCAACTACTGCACTGGGGGCAGGAGGGATGGAGGGAACCAAGGCAGAAGGGAAGTAGTCAGGAACTTGATCTAATGGCAGGGAAGCACATAGCTTTATGGGAGGTGAGAAGAAAGAAATTTTTTTCTCCGTCAATTTCTAATGGGTATAAAATAAGAATTATATGAACTACAGTCATCAGTTTCTAGAGAAATCTATTACTCTTTGTGATCAAAAAGTGAACACCAGTTGGGAATAATGGTTTCAGCCTGTGGCTTTGAGCATTAAATCCCATTTTTCAACCAGCAGGGCAGTAGTTTTCCACTATCACCTCAACTACAGCTTGTGTTCAGTGTGCCAGTGATCTCTCTTGCTCCATCTATGCCCTCTTCTTTCTTATCTAGCTATATACAATCTTACAGTTTAAAATTTCAAAGATGTTACTGCCTGCACACTCTCTCATTGTGTACACTTAAAATAATATTTTTAACCCATGTCTTTTTCAGAAGCTCAGCCAAGATTAGACTCTGAAGCCAATGAAGATTGTTTCCATTACTATAAACCAAAGTGAGAAATAACTGTTTAATCTTTCAATTTTTACAAAAAAAAATTCTTATTCTTGGTTCAGTTTTCCTATGTTGCTTCTAATTAGCAGAGAGCATGTTCTGGTCCATAAGAAATTGAGATTTAGTTTTAGTTTATTTTCTTGTGAACGCAGAGGGTATAGGTGGCTAATGCAGTAACCTTTCACTGCTGGAGGCTTAGACTGGAATTTGGTTCAGACTACAAGTGAAATGAGTTTAGTGGTCTCGTTGTCACTTCTAGCAAAACCTGTTTTTATTATAAAACCACTCTGCACTAACTCCTCAAACATTACAGCTTTCTCCTAGAGGAAAAACAGTGCTGGATTAGGAGTTCTGAGGGTCAGAAGTGAGTTGGCATTTGCAGGGTTGTGTAAAGAAGCTGGCTTAGGATCAGCATCTGGTCGAATCACGTGTAACGGTAATGAATGATATATATCTCTCAACTGTGTCACCTACAAAATTCAAATGAACTAAAAAAGTATACTGCAAACACACAGGCACACACAACAAAATAATGCAAACAGACGCATGGCATGTGACATGTGAATACCATACCTCCCAGAAAAAAAACCCAACAGAATTTATAAACTTCTTGCACTTCTGGGGGAGTTACACCGACTAATTTAAAGCATCCCCCAGCTCCCCCAAAAACTCTCAAACCACAACACCCACAGTCAGGCTATGCACGATCCTCATGTCATCTTTTAGGCCTACTGAAGTATAACATGTAAAACGTCAACATACAGTCACTATCTAAAAGTGGAACTGCTCTAGCTTGCATTACTTCCCTTGTTAACTGGAATTCTACATTGTAAAAAACCCAGACCAATATATCATAAACCCTTTGGTTTATAAACTCTCCACTGGATTTTGTGTAGCATGATTGCTATGCACTAACTGCAGCAAAACAATCTATCTGATGTGGGACTAGTGACTACTAAAAGCTGGGTTCTAGCTTAGTACAAATGCTGATCACTTGTACTACAAAACAGATAGTATTTGGCTAAACATAATGATGTAACAATTATTGCTCAGGCAAAACCATTCTTTCACTCTTTAAAGTCATTTGAGATTTGTTTCTTGAAATAAAAACAACACAAGATAGTAATCTCAGTTAAAAACTGTATGTTGAGATAATTCCAGTTTGCAAATGGAAGATTTCTTTTTCTAGCAATAAAACAATCCCTCTAACTTGCCCATTCAAATTTACTTCAGGTTGAATTTTAGTATGAAAGCCCCCATCTTCTGAACATATTACAAATCTTACAAAATCCACTGAAATTAGTTTACATCCCCCATTATCAACTGCTTTTACATAAATGGAAACTTTTATCATAGAATGACCCAAACTAGCTCCCTTACACTTAATCGAATTACATACATGCATATATACCTTCAAAAAAAAAAAAAAATAGAGAGAAAAAACAAAGCAGATTTCTCTGTATTCTCCCTTCAGCTGAACTGAATGCTAAATTCACACATCCAGAGTCACAAAGTGATGCCCTTAAATTGTCCACTAAGAGAAATTTTGGGAGAAGGGGAAGGGACAACTTGACATTCAAATGCATAAGGGTGTTACAAATGTCTTAACAAAAGGAAACTGCAACTTTTCTCCTCTGTGCTCTGTGATAAAGTTAATGTACTACACTTCTGAGGCTTTGCATAGTGACAGAGTTGCACGTTACTGCAAACAGAACACTGTCATTATTACCAAAACTGCACTTGGAAGCTGGGCTACCTGAGATTTATTAAAAGATACATATTAAGCATTACTATGTTTTCTTCTTGAAGAATATACCAAGTAGGCTGACAGAATAGCACAATGTTCTACTGTGTGTAGCATTAAGGTATTAAATGCTAGTGTAATTTGCTTGATCTGTAGCAAACCTGAAAATTTGCATAAGCTCCAGGTATTTTTAGGCACACTTGGAGATGGAAAGAACTTTACCAGGGAATAACAAAAGCAGTCAATGCTTGACTTGGTTGCAAAATTTTCTGTGGGGTCCTAGACACCTCCTACAGCACAGCGTTTACTTAATAGGGTAGGTGAACGAATTGTGGTTGGTTCATCAATCTTCAAGAGACGGGAATGAAAAATTCCTCAAATTTCAGTGGTCACTTAAAGGGAAGGTACTTGTTAGGGGCTAGCCCACTGTGTAGGGACAGCTACACAGATGCACAGAAGGAAAACAGGCATGAAAACTTCCTAAAATGTACACTTTCTTAACAGGAAGCTGATTTTTTTATTATGAAAGTGTTATTCATAGAAAGAAATAACTTATTTAAGAATATTTCCACACAAACTGCATATCCTGACCGTTGCAAATACAATAGATCAAGGTTAAGGGACAGTGTAATTCTAACAAATTTAGTGACAGGTTAAGATCAAGGGATGTCTTGACATTCTCCTCAGAAAGGTCAATCTAGCAGGTCTGCAATGTAAAAATGAAGACTCTGCCATCATTGCCATGGCAAAAGGTCAGACACAAGCTGATTGGTGATAGAATTATCAAATTAACCAATCGATGTGTGTGAGTAATAGATGTAAGCAATCCTGAGGGAGAGCCACAGGGCAAATGCCAGCTCATCAATAACACATTGCCTAGGAAAAGAAGATCCTCTCTTCAATCCATGTCTTTTACATTAGCAGTGGTATCAAGGAATTAAAAGAAAAATCGAAAGCAACAGCTTAAATATGCTTTCAGACTGTATACAGCATTCAAATTTCTTTCCAAAACAACTTCCATCACATGCCATGGCAAATAAGAGCATGTTAACAATCTTAATAAAGGAGGTACCAAGAAATCCTTTACTAAGTAGGTATATTCAAAGACTGAAAGATTTTTATACATGTCTGACACTAGTATAGACTTTATTAAGAATGCTATTTTACCTGTGGCAGTCACAGATACATAAATCTCAGGTTTGATTGTGTGGCAACTTCTGCATATTAAAATACAAAACAGACCACAGGTATTCTTGTACTGAGGATTTTAAAAACATGGTGTAGCAAGTGTTTGAAGAATGCTTTAGCTGAAAGTAATATTTCAATACATGTATATCCCTTTGTGTATGTGATTGTTATCATGCCAGTTCCTATGTTGTTTAAAGGGTTAAACCCTGCAGGAGCTCTCTGCAAGTCCACAGGAAGGCAGACAATGCCTTTACACAGGAGAAGAGGGCTTCTGGTAAGCAAAAATGAAACAAAGAACCAACCTAGTAGATAAAAATCTGAGTTCTTGAGCTCAAGGGACATGCATCGACTGCAGGAAATCAAACTGAACCCCATCCCTAGATATGTGGTTATCTAAGATCAGTAGTACTGTAGGGTATGTTAAGTGCATAAAAGCTGCTTTATTATTTTAATTTTTTTTTTTATTTCTTCAATCACTCTATTTCTAAGGATAAATAAACTAGCATTTCAAGACTCTCACTTGCTAGCCATATTTCACAAAGGGAGATGCACATTTGGAGCTGTAAAAAGCTCCACAGCATGGAATCCCAGGAAAGCAGCTCAGAGTGTGCACCTGGGGCTCTGTGCTGTGAGAGGGCTCCATTCCAGAATGAAAACAGGGCAGCAACCTGATCCCTGCCCAGGGTGCTCCATTGAGATACAGGAAAGGTCAAAGGTATGCTTTATCCTGCGCATAGATGGGCCAGAGTCAGGATGTTGAATGTGGCAAAGCCCCTGTCCATGTTAGCAAAAACAACGGCACAGGAGGCAAAAATAATATTATGTTGACTATTTCAGGATTCCTTATTCCTCCCAGTGTCATCCATGCTTTAGAGAAAGGCAAGCACAGTGATCTTTGCACAGTGAACCAGAGCTGGGTTTCCCATAAAGTTCTTAGCCACCACCTAAAAAAATGGCACAGAAAGCACCATTAGCTCGCAAGTCTGCTCAGTTATCCCAAGTCATCATACCTGTTCTTGCCCCGTATAGGCATACTGCTCTCAGTCACTACCAGCCAGGTGTTGTTCCTACCTCTCCTCACATAGTTCTGGTTCTGAGAATCTTAATTTAGCTCCACTGATGCATCAATTATCATGGCAATATGATATTGCTATTATCACAGTAGGAATGGTAATATGGTAGCACTCTGAGTAAGAATCCATTTTGCCATCAAAAAGCATGCATTACTCCTATTACTGTTAATGGGAGCTATGCACATGTATCAATGGAAGAACAGGTCCCTAAGCGAGCACAATTATAACCCCTACTGTGAAATTCTCTGAATGCTATTTTCACATTGCTTTTATTATAGATGTACATAACACTATCAAAAAATTCTAACTCATTTGAATAGGATATCCATTTGAATATGAGCTAGTTTCCGTAAAATTTAAATTACATTCCTTTTATAAGAAACCTTTCTGATATTTTAGATGCTTAATTTTCCCTAATGTATTGTTTAAAATGCAGTTAATATTCTCCCCACAAAAAGTACAAAATGCATAGCAGCATCTCAGACCATGTATTTATCTATAGGAGGTGCAGAGTTTTTGTCAATGGAATAAGAGCCTGGGCTACAGGTAGAACGAATAAGCATGGCACTGCTGAATACAGTAGCGTTCCATTGATTCACTTTCCTTGAAGACCTCACTCTGTATTGTTTTCTCAATCTGCAACAATATGGTTGAGAATGTCACTTTTTAAACACTTGAATATTTTTACAATTATTGTTTTACATTTCACCTGATCCACAGCTTAGTGAGTACTTGAGTTCAGATCTATAATTGTAGTAGTTCCTTTAATATCTAAAAACCTGACAAGACTACAGTTATGGCCTATGGGAGACCTGAGTGCTGGTCTGTCCAGTCACAGCAGCTCTCACCGGTAGTTTTACATAGCAGTAATTCCAGTCAATCATAAAAAGTTATGCCTAGGTCTGCCAGAAAATACTAGAAGTTGATAGAATTACTTCAGTTTGGATTGTGCTGCTGTACCACTTACAGGCTGTGAGTTCATAAGCAGCCTCTGCTATTTTATCAGTATTAAAAATGACATGACAATGCAATGAGATCTGGTTTCTGATGATGTAAGTAAGCTGTCACCCTTCCCTCAAACTCTATGGAAATATGGAATATCTAACTACCTCTGAACAGGCTCATGGTTCTAGATTAATGAACAACATTAACAAGGCACTGATGTGAGGAAATACATCCCACTTACAATGTCACTGCTTACTACTCAACAGAGCTAGGAGAAAAATTAACAAAGAGAAAGCTAATAGGCAGAAAAAGTCAAACAATTTTTTTCCCCCTAAAGTCAATTTCAAGCCTATAAACATATTTAACAAATTTCCTCAAAAGTAAAATGCCCATTCTATTATTATTTCATACTATAAATATAGAAACTATGAAAACTCCCACATCACCCCTCTACATATAATGGAATATCGTTTACCTGTATGTGGAACAAATCTACACAGGCTAAGTCATTGTCTTTGGAAAAGGGTGGACACAAAATCTATAATATCTTATTGCTCTGTCTTTGTTTTATGGAAAGAGAAATTTTATCTTGGAAAATGGGACTGTTTGAATACAATAAAACCAGGACAATGCTGCATCCTCCTACAAAACAGTGAAGTCTTTTGATGAATTGAAGGTAATTCTAATTAAAACTCCTATTCTGCAATGTTCTACTGTAAGGTTTCTAAAATATATGGAGAGCACTGGATTCGCACAGATGAAAAATCAATAAAAACCAGATCAACAATGCTGAGAGACTGAATAGGATTTGCACGTTCTGTTTGAATCTCTGACTCAAAATTGTATTGCAAAACAAGCATGTACCACTCAGCAGGAAACACTAGAATCTAATCATCTACCACTATTCTGAACCCAGCCAATTTATAATACCTTCTTGGGGTTACTTTTCTAAGCTTGAAATTGTAGCATTTTCTTGTGTGCCAGATCCCAAAGCAAAATACTATTTTAACTCAACCACTGCCAAAACAGAAAGTGAAAATTCATGACTTACATTCAATTATGAATGTTCCTGTTGCAGAGAAACAGAAGACAACAATTATATTAATACAAGCTACAATACTCGCCAATGCAACACTTCATGAAATATAGCATTTTCCCAATTGCAGTGCTGTAAACACTATCAACATTCAGAATTTTGGCTGTTTTTTCTCTGTCATATTTTCCCCCCTGTAAAGTTGTTTCAAAAGCACAGTCATTGACTACCAACTCCCACAGCCTTCACTATCAGCCAGTGTTCTATCAAAAAGCCTCCTCCTACTCCAGACAGGATGTTTAGGGAGTTGCTATTTGATGTAAGTTAACTTTGATGTTGTGAAACAATAGTTCTGTAAAATTAAACCAAAAACTTAATAGTGGAAATATTTGATAGATTATTTGTGTCCAACAGGAAAAAAAAAACTAATTCCAGCCTACCTATCTTAAAGAGATCAACCATGAGGGAAATCCAAAGAAATCCCACAAAGATTTTCTGATACTAAACGTAACCTGTATCAAAGCTGAATTTACAGAGCAGATGTATGGCTGTTGTAAATAAACAGACAATATGATACAGATAAAATTAAGCAAGTTGCCCTAAATTAGGTGTTTATTTCTCTGAAGATCAAGCTGAAAAACTGAGGTGTACTTCCAGTGCTAGTATGCTGAATGTTTACAGGCAATATCAATGCAGACGAAGTTAAAAACCTAAAAGCCATTAAACATCAGTGGGATTTTATCATCAAACCTCCTTGGCTTCCTCTGAAAATTGGAATAGAAGCAGCACAGAGAACTGAATGTTATTTACAGTCACATCTTGAAGCTCTTAGCAAAGTATTTTGTCTATGTATTTCCACATAGTGCAGCCCAATAGGAGGGGTCTGTAGAATGAAACGTGGTGCTGAGGCCCTTGTATTTACACTATCAGCATTTCAGAGGGCTTTACTTCACACCAGATCTAGTCTGGTCTTGTGGGCTGAGTAACAGCCATTAGCAGCTGGACTGCATTAGGTGGCACTCCAGGAACTTGTGTGCATGAATTAAATCCAAAAGGAATCTAGTTCAAGTGCTCTGTGAAGCACATGTGTGGTGGGTTAACCTTGGCTGAGCACCAGGTGCCCACCAAGCCACTCTATCACCCCGCTTTTCTTCCCCTCTCCCTTCTCAGCGGAGCAAAAAGAAAGGGGAGGAAAATAAGATGAGAAACAAAAAGCAGTTTAATAATAACAGAAGCAAAAGCTAAGCAAATCCGCATGCAGAAGCAAAGGAAAACAGAAGTTTTATTCTCCACTTCCCATCAGTAGGCGATGTTTGGCCACCCCCTGGGAAGCAGGGCTCCAAGACGCGTAGTGGTTGCTCTAGAGGACAAGGGAACAGGCCCCCCTGCCCCCACTTTCTCCCTAGCTTTATAGCTAAGCTGATGTCATATGGTATGGAATATCCCTTTGGTCAGCTCGGGTCAGCTGTCCTGGTTGTGTCCCCTCCCAAGATCTTGCCCACCCCATCCCCCTGTGGCGGGGGGGGGTGAATGTTGGGAAGAGCCTTGGTGCTGTACGAGCATTGCTCAGGAGCAGTCACAACATGGGTTTGTTATCAACACCCTTCTAGCTCGCAACACAAAAACACTGCTGCTATGTGGAAAACCAGCTCAGCCAGACCCACTACAAGTACTAACGTTCCTAGTGGCTCACTTTAACCAGGTATCTGTTTCCAAGGCCGGCCAATGCAGCAATCGCTGCTGCTCTCTGCTTCGCTGGGCTCCATCTCCACGGCTGTCACTGCCTTTTCAATAGTCGAAATTACTGCAATCACGTCGGGCTCACCAGATGTCGTTGTTGAGACGGACACAACATACAGAGTGATGAGCCAAAGCTAAAATGCCACTTTAATCAACATTACTAGCCTCTTTACAAGTCTTTTTATATCCTTTCTTATCTATCCACGCTGTGTTTATGCACTAAGGCTGCTAAAATTATTCACTCATTAGCTCTGTCCACGCGCCTCTCTTTAAATGCTGATTGACTAGGGATCCTATTGTATTTCTTGCTTTGTCTGCTGTTCTCTTGCCAATTTTCTGCTCTGTGGTATTTACTTGTTCAGTCTCTTATCACTTCCTTCTCTCCTTGAGACTTTCCAGCCTTGGGACTTCCCAGCCTCTTCAAGGATACACAGTTATCTGTTCAAGGTCAATGTCCATTGTCCTCGTCTCTGAGTCCTCAGTCCAGCTGTGGACTCCCACAATACACTACATACACCATAATCAAAGCAGCGAAGTGAGTAAAGCCTCTCTGGTTGGAAATATGCCCTGTGACCCATGCCACTGCCCAAAACATTATCCTGGGCCTTGAAAAGCAAGTCTTATGGTGACATGGCATCCCAGAAAGAACTGAATCAGACAGTTCTTGTTTCTGAAATAGCCTCATAGACATCTGGGAGAAGGAACATGGCATTGACTGGATGTACCACATCCCCTATCATGCACCAGCCTCTGGGAAAATTGAACGATACAATGGGCTGTTAGAAATTACACTGAAAATAAAGGGTGCTGGGGCATTCAAGCATTAGGAGTGGCTGGAGAGCAGCCCTGAAGAAAGGGATCTAGGGGTGTTGATAGACAGCAGGATCAATAGGAGTCAACAGCTAAGCTAGCTGCCCTGGCAGCCAAGAGGACAAATGGCATCGTGGAGTGCATCAAACACAGTATAACAGTTGGTCAAAATTGGTGATTATTTCACTGTATTTAGTGTTGGTGCGGCCTCATTTTGAGTACCACGTGCAGTTCTGGGCCCCACAGTTTAGGAAGGATGTGAAGGTACTTGAATGCATCTGGAGGAGGGCAACGAAGATGGTGAAAGGGCTGGAAGGCATGTCCTATGAGGAGAAGCTAAGGACTTTGGGCTTGTCTAGTTTGGAGAAGACGAGGCTGAGGGGTGAGCTCATTGCTCTCTACAGCTTCCTGAGGAGAGGAAGTAGAGATGGAGGTGCTGATCTCTTCTTGCTCGTATCCAGTGATAAGACGCGTGGGAATCATAGCATCATAGAATGGCTTGGGTTGGAAGAGACCTCAAAGATCATCTAGTTCCAACCCACCTGCCATGGCAGGGGCACCTCCCACTAGAATAGGTCGCTCAAGGCCCCATACAACCTGGCCTTGAACACCTCCAGGGATGGAGTATCCACAAGCCCCCTGGGACAACCAGTTCCAGTGTCTCACCACCCTCAGAGGGGTCTAAATTTCTTCCTAATTTCCAATATAAATCTACCCTCTTCCAGTTTGAAATCATTACCCCTCATCCTATCACTACAAGCCTTTGTAAACAATGCCTCCCTAGCTTTCTTGTAGGCCCCCTTCATATACTGGTAGGCCACAATAAGATCTCACTGGAGCCTTCTCTTCTCCAGGCTGAACAAGCCCAGCTCTCTCAGCCTGTCCTCATAGGAGAGGTGTTCCAGCCCTCTGATCATCTTCATGGTCCTCCTTTGGACCTTCTCCAACAGGTCCATGTCCTTCTTGTGCTGGGTGCTCCAAAGCTGGACACAATACTCCAGGTGAGGTCTCACAAGAGCAGAGTAGAGAGGCAGAATCACCTGCTGGCCACACTTCTTTTGATGCAGCCCAGGATACAGTTGGCTTTCTGGGCTGCACTCGCACGTTGCTGACTCATGTTGAGCTTCTCATCAACCAGCACCCCCAAGTCTTTCTCCTCAGGGCTGCTCTCAATCTACTCATTGC
>JAVSBS010015432.1:47013-59851 GCA_033124195.1 Coracias cyanogaster | reverse complement strand
GAGCACTGCTCAGCAGTAGTCACAACACGGGTGTGTTATCAACACCCTTCTAGCTCCCAGCACAAAACACCGCTGCTATGTGGAAAACCAGCTCAGCCAGACCCACTACAACATGTTATGTGGGGATGATGTGCATCACTTCAGAACTGCACTGCTGATCTGATGTAAAACACTGACGGAGATTCATTGTCTGGCAACTGCTTGGATATGGGTGTCTCCACGAACGTTAACATTTTTCAGAAAACTTTTCCCCAGCAGAGATAAAATTCTGCTAGGTTTGACCTATTATCCCATGTAACTTTTAACAGTATTAAAATATTTGCATTTAGAATAAACTATTTGTATATACAATATTTGTTTTAAGATTCTGAATCTAGTATGGTTTCCTGCAAACAAATCTTGTAATTTTTTCAAAATGAGGTTTGACCCTACTTGTGTTGAATTTGTACTTAGCCTTTTTTTGTTTCCCCAAGCAGCAATTACTCTCTGTCTCTTACAAAATCTCATCCACTAAGTAGAATGGGTGAAGTTCATTTTATATTCTTCCTTTTAGAGTTCATTGTACTTTCTAATTATATTAGCTCACTGCCAGTATAAAAATATGTCACATGTGCTTCTAAAAACCAGATTTTCCCTTCTCTTTCATTATTTTAAATTGTTTTTATTGAACCTTTAGATATAGCATTACAAAGTAAATAGATAAATTCATAAACGAAGCATGACAGCGTAACCATGTGATAATAATGGGTGATAGCATCTTGTTGTTTACCTCACTGAGCCATTGTGAGGATTAATTAGTTAATGGCCACAAAGCAGAGTGCACATGCAAAACACTTTACAACTGCTAGATAATACTACATGTGATATACAGAGCAATACCACTACTGCATATGGCATAAAGTGGAAGCACTCAATCATTACATTAACCTGAGTCTTTCAGGTAGTAGAATGTGACAGAGGGAAATAATGGTTGACTGCTTCACAAGTATCATTAAACCTTTCAGATGGTTTTCTTTGCATGTATACATTCAAGCCTGTAGGTAATAGCACCACATGCCACTAGTGATCTAAGGTAAGACTGCAAAAATGTTTCCCAATTCATCACAATAATGTTGATAGCTTATCATAGAACAGTTTGGCTTGGAAGGGACCTCAAGGATTGGCTTGTTCCAACCTCCCCACCATGGACAGGGACACTTTCTACCAGACCAGGTTGCTCAAAGCCCCGTCCAATCTGGCCTTGGGCACTTCCAGGAAGGAGGCATCCACAACTTCTCTGGACAGCCTGTTCCAGTGCCTCACCACTCTCACAGTAAATAATTTCCTTCCTAATATCTAATTAAAAAGTACCCTCTTTCAGTTTGAAAACACTTCCCCTCGTCCTATCACTATAGTCCCTGCACAACTTTCCTGTAGGCCCTCTTTAAGTACTGGAAGGTCTCCCCAGAGTCTCTTCTTCTCCAGGCTAAACAACCCCAAAACTCTCAGCCTGTCCTCATAGGTGTTCCAGCCTCTTGATCATCCTTGTGACCTTCCTCTGGACCTACTTGAGCAGGTCCATGTCTTTCTTATGCTGGGGGTCCCAAAGCTGAACACAGTACTCCAGGTGGGGTCTCATGAGAGTGGAGTATAGGGGCAGAATCACCTACCTCGACCTGCTGGCCACACTTCTTTTGATACAGCCCAGGATACGGTTGGCTCTCTGAACTGCACTCGCACATTCATAGAATCATAGAAAACCAGGTTGGAAGGGATCTCAAGGATCATCTAGTCCAACATTTCAAGGTAAAAATATAGTTTAAATGAGATGGGCCAGCACCCTGTCAAGCTGAACCTTAAAACTGTTGAAAGTAGGGGAATCCTCCACTTCCCTTGGAAGATTATTCCAATGCCTAATTGTTCTCATGGTGAAAAATTTTCTTCTGGAGTCCAACTGGAGTAACTTGCACCCATTACCTCTTGTTTTTTCCACGACATTGCTGGGTCATGTTGAGGTTCTCATCAACCAACATACCTAAGCCCCTCTCCTCAGAGCTGCTCTCAATCCATTCTCCTCCCAGCCTGTAGCTGTGGTTGAGATTGCCCTGTCCCAGGTGCAGGACCTTGCACTTGGCCTTGTCAGGGTCCCTCTGGATGGCATTCGTTCCCTCCAGCATGTCAATCACACCACACAGCCCAGTGTCACTGGAAAACTTGCTGAGGGTGCACTCAATCCTGCTGTCCATGTTGCCAACAGAGATGGTAAACAGCTCCAGTCCAAATACCAACCCCTGAAGAATGCCAGTCATCACTGGTCTCCACTTCAGACATCAAGTCATTGACTTTGAGTGTGACCATCCAGTCAATTCCTTATCCACTGAGTGGTCCATGTGTCAAATTCATGTCTCTCCAATTTAGAAGCAAGAATATCATGTGGGATAGTGTCAAATGCTTCATACAAGTCCAGATAGGTGACACCAGTTGCCCTTCCCTTATCCACCAAAGCTGTAACCCTGTTGTAGAAGGCCAACAAGTTTGTCAGGCCCAATCTGCCCTTAGTGAAGCCATGCTGGCTGTCACCAACCACCTCCTTATTTTTCCATGTGCCTCAGAATAGTTTCCAGGAGGATCTGCTCCATGATCTTGCTGGGCACAGAGGTGAGACTGAGTGAGCTGTAGTTCCCCAGGTCTTCCATTCTGAAAATGGGGGTTATGTTTCTTCTTTTCCAGTAAGTGCCAACTTTAGCAGACTGCTAGGACTTCTCAAATATGATAGATAGTGGCTTAGGAACTTCATCCACCAGTTCCCTCAGGACCCATGAAGGTATTTCATCAGGTCCCATGGATTTGTGCACGTTCACATTCCTTAGATGCTCCTGCAGTGGGTGGTTCTTCATTCTTCCAGTCCCTGCCTTTGCCTTCTGTGACTTGGGTGGTGTGGCTGGAGCGCTTGATGGTGAAGACTGAAGCAAAAAAGTAATTTAGTATCTCAGTCTTCTCCGTATCTCAGGTAACCAGGTACTCTGTCTCCTTCCAGAGAGGGCCCACGTTTTCCCTAGTGTTCCTTTGATCATGGACATACCTACAGAAGCTTTTCTTGTTGCCTCAACTATAATGTCACCTGTCCCTGATCTCCCTTTAATCCTGGCGTGTAAGCTCTGCATCAGCTCCGCGTTCATCCCTAGGCAGAGCTCCATGCACTTCAGCTGGCCATTGACATAGAGGGTGACACCCTCCCCGCCTTGTCTCCCCTTCTCATCCTTTCTAAAGAGCTTGTATGCTTCCATTTCAACACTCCAGTCCTAGGAGTCATCCCACCACGTCCCTGTCATGCCAACAAGATCATAGCCTGCAGCCATACGCATACCTCTAATTCCTCTTGTTTGTTCCCCGCTATGTGCATTTGCATATAGGCAGGTAAGCTTGGATGATAGGAGTGTTTATTAGCTTCCTGGTACCTTTATCTGTTGGCTTAGTGAGATTCTGAGACAAAGTGGGAACAATGGCCAAAGATGTAATATTGAAACTTAGATAAAAGTTGGTTCCAGAAATGAATGTGGGTACAGCTTTACTAGAAAGTCAAGTTGCCTCCTTAGCACCCTGACACAGCACTAAGAGCAGTAAAATTGACATTATGTAATGGTGTCAACTGTTTTTTAGGCAATGTCTAGAGCAGACCCATTTGCTAGTACATAGTCTTTCATGGTCATGACTCTCAGTGCCCCAATTATAATAATACTGACAGCTATAGCAAATATAAACAATGCATCAGGCAAGTTCCAGGGGTTTTTTATGAGTATTACTAAGGTGAGGGAAGTATTTAGGTCTTGTCTTAGTTTCTGATGCTATTATCGAATGTCATACTCTGGAAACTTACTCATGGAGACAAGGTCTTTCCTGCGTGCTGAAGAAATTTCTTTCTAAGAAATTCCGGAATTAGATAAAGTAATAACAACTGAGTTTTAATTTTCATTACATATCTACATTTGGTATTTGTGCTTGCTGCTCAAGAGCTGTCTGTCCTTTTGGTGAAAGAGACAGGGACGGAGTGGAAATGAAAATTGTGAAGTTTGATGAAATTCTCTTTAATTCTCTAATTTTTTAATTACTCTAGGACTTCATTGGAAATTTATGAGAATGAAAAATTATTTTAAAGTTCCAATGAAGCACTATGAATGGACCTGTTGAGTCATTTCTGAATGCAAGCCCCTGACGCTAGCATAATTTAAATCACTTTAAATTGGGCAAATGATATTTCAACTATAGCTCAATGAAACACAAAAATTTCCCCAGTGACACAGACGTCCTTCACAAGGTTTATACCTCAGGAACTCCGCTGATCCCAATGAAATGTCTTTTTGCTAATTTTGAGTCTGAAGCTAATCCAAGGGGATAATAAAAAGCTGGTGAAAGAGTGAATGTGAGATTCTGTTATACAGGGATTCATAATGAAGATACAGAATTTCTTGTCACTCTGATTCGTTAAGTTGTTTAGGGACAGCTCTGCTAAGGGTTTGGGACAATTTCAGATCTGATAAATGCAGGTGCAAATCAGTTGACAAGAATTCTAATAAACTCACTGAATTTAACTGGCAGTTGCTATACTATTATTAATTAAGTGAGTTTCTTCCATTACTATCCTGAAATTATAGTTGCCCAATCTAGAATAAAGATAATAAGAGACTTTCTAACACTTCACATGTTAAGTTTTCCTAGATAATTCTTTCTAAAAATACTAGCTATTCACCACTAAGATCCAGATTAAAGAAGATTAAAAAAAAAATTTACTGATGTTAATTTAAAAAAAAAGTAAGAAATGGTGGATGTGATTGTGGCTCAAGTCTCGTCAGCAGCAGAATTCCTACTGATTTCAATGGGATCAGAGTTTAATCCCAAAGGATGAAGGCTTTCTAGGTGATAGGCTCTACTGATTTGTTTTATTTTCCTTTCTGCACGTATCAGTTCTTTGTAAACATTTCTAAGCAAACCACTCATAACACTTTTCCAAAAATCTCTCCTGTAAAAGCAACTGAGCTAATGCATATGAC
Source organism: Coracias cyanogaster (assembly GCA_033124195.1). Taxonomy (NCBI): domain Eukaryota; kingdom Metazoa; phylum Chordata; class Aves; order Coraciiformes; family Coraciidae; genus Coracias; species Coracias cyanogaster. The sequence goes on along the minus strand of JAVSBS010015432.1, from coordinate 54,824 downwards.
AAATTCATTCTCTCCCCTGACCCTTTCCTTACATCTGTTCAACTCTGAGATACAGTACAGGTACAACATATAACAATCATGCCAGCTCCTATATGTTGTGACAGCAATGTCTCCAAAGGCTTGAGAATTTCTGTAGGGCTAGGCATTTGCCTCAAATCTAGACATGTACACCAAGAAATACAGGCTGTGCAGGGCTGTAGCCCCAAACCGAACATGAAACTACCTGATGCATAATTGATTTGAATCCTTTAGCAGGTAGGTACTGTTTACCCAATTCCCTTTAAAAAGGTCATATTGTTATAGGTGTATTTTATTTCTCAAAATAATCTATGACCAGAGACACAAATATATTTCAGAAGACTGTTTGTTTATTCTTGCAGCCTTCAATACGTGAACCATTATTGCTGCCTGATAAAAACAGCTGTATGTACTTCATGAGATAATCTCCACTAAATACCTAACTGTAGCAATGTGGATTTGTACTTGCTCCTTCACCCACTGCAAATTCAGCCTTTACACAGTCATGTTCATGGCTTCGGTACCCATATATACTATAGAACTCATATTCTAATATCTCTGAGAAGAGTATGTAAAAACAAAAGCAAAACAAAACTCTATTTCCATATTGCCTTGTCTCCAATTCTCAACACTCATTTCTGGTGAACTAATTTTCTCTTTTACTTTCTGTGTTCTGCAAATATATCTGAAGAATCCTGTATTGTTTGCTGACGTATTCCACAATGCAACATTTGGTATTTCTTTCAGCTCTTCTAATTATCCTCTTAACTTGCTCCTGCTTAGGTTCATAGATCTCCCAGTCCTTTCCTAAACAGACAGTTTATACTTCTTTAGAAGTCTTCAGTTTACTGCTCATAGTAATCTCTATGTTGCTATCTCCCACTTAAATATATTGGCATCTGTGTTTTCCTATGATTTCTTTTGTTAAGGTTTCTGTGACTCTCTCTGCACTGTTTTTTATATATATACACACATATATATGACCTTGCTTGTAAATATACTAATGTTTCTCTCTGCTTTATAGTCAGATCGGGTGCTGCAACTTTTTAACACAGACTCAGATTTATAAGAGACACATTAGTATATGCAAACCTTTTGGCAGGTAAGTAATAACATGCATATGGATGGAGCAATCTGACAGTTTAATCATTAGCTCCAATAGCTCAAAATCAAGGCCATCCTCAAGAAACAAAGGAAAGGGGAACAAATGGCAGGGACAAGCCTGTTCTAAAACTAGCTCTACCTACCACAGCATCCTAATGATTTACAAAGTCACTTGTGAAGCATGCTAGCATCAGATTGACTTCATTTTTCCACAAAATGGAACAAATGAAGGTGGATCACACTCTTCTGTCTACACTAGGATTCTGAGCCTTGTTCCACATTTCTGGAGCAGCCTTTCTAAATTTCATAGATATGGTTGCTCTGCATCTGCAACTGAAGCAGAACAACTCCACCTATACACGTTATTTCATATTCACAATTGCACACCAGAGGTCACAAGTGTGAAAATAAATGGTCATTAAATGACTATGTCTTTTACACCAGGCAAGGGCTGCTAGGGTATTTTGATAGACAGAAAACTAAGGCAAAAAGACATTTTCATCTCCAGTTACTATTTCCCTACTGTGATTTTTTTTGTTGTTGTTAAAGTCATTCTAATTTTATTTAAAAGTTCCCCCAAAACAAACAAACAAACAAAGAAGAAAAGAACTGTATTTAAATAAATTACAGAAATACCTGCCAGTGAATGATCCAATTAGTCACTCCATTAGGGCTACATTATCCATGTTTGTTCTTCTCTTTGAAAGGTGAAAAAAAGTGAAAATAAATGCTAAACTGTTAACAGATTACATTCACTAAGTGGATATGGGTCAGAAAACCAAAATCCTATTTGTGCAGCATGTATTTGTAGCCACTTATATTTTGTGCATTTTTAACCTTACATGAACAGCATTTAAAAGCTTCTGCTTAATACCAAATAAATGCTGTAATTCCCCTTCCCCATCTTCTCTTTAAACATTAAAAGATACTGAATATAGGATATTTGAGACAAGGTGGCAAAAGTTAGGAAATGAGAAAGACATACATTTCACCCTGTAATTCCACATGTGTTGCTATATTTTAACCAGCTCTGCAGGGATTGGATAGAATCCAATTTGTCATCATTTATTCACAAGCATACTGCTTATACTGTGTACTTTTTAAATTCTTATTCACAATTTACCCAATTATATCTATCCTTATTAGACCCCTGCTGAAGGCAGCAAGGCATTTCTAGCTAAGGAAGTCCCATAGCTTAACGTAATCCTATTATCTCCAGATAAACAGGGATGCATAGGGCTGTAGATGGCCAAATTTAGCTGTACTCTCCCTTCCTCATGAGGAAAAAGACTGTTCCTCATCCCTATGCCTGATGTAATTAAGATCTGGAAATATGCCCATTCCAATCCTTATCCAGTATAAGCATCACTGTCAATGTTGAGAAATGAACTGCAGTTATGATGCAAAGAGTTGACACTTTAGTGACATTTACTGATGTGTTAGGCCTTTACAGTGGCTTGGCTCTACATAGTTTATGTCTTCAGGAATCTAAAATGCCTGCCTAAAAATCTAATAAGAGGAAAGGGAATATAATAAGAGAAAAAATTGATAATATTGACAAGCAAAGACTTTATTATCTCTATTCTATTTGGATAGATAGAGATTGTCATTAAATTCTTGCAATATACGCTATCTTATGCAATTATAGAAAATGAAATGAATAGTAAAAAAGGATCAATAACAGAAGTAAAGCAGTTACTGAAAAAGAGCTTTTCTCTACTGACTCCAGTAATGTAATGAACCCCACAGTGTTTGTATCTGCACAGAAACACAAAAAATACACCGAATACTGATTTACACTAGATAGCAAAAAAAGATAAAAAGAGTAGCAAAGTCTGATAATATGAGATGCCAAATATTGTGAACCAATTCCATGGTTTGACTTTGTAATATACTTCAGTCATGCCCTTTTCTTTGAATGCACACCTGCACTCCACCTGTTCATCCCTCTCTATCCAAATTATGAGCGCACCAAATACTTTTGTAGAGAAACTGGCAAATAGATATATATCTTGATAACTAAAGTAATGAGTATGTTCTTTTCATGCAGGCTTGTCATTTTACTTTATTCCCACTCTGTAACTCTCTGGCTATGCCAATCTCCTAGTCTTTTCTAAAGAGAACACGTTAATCATACCGACTGGTTTCAGGATTGAGAGGAGATTTTATTATCAAATGAAGTGTCTACTAGGCTGGGACAACTACACTAGTATTCTTCTGTAACCTAAATCAGATTTTAACCCTAGTATACAGAGGTGAATGCTTTGTGAAGTTCTAATAATACAAATGTGTAAATTTGTAATCAGACTCCCATGTAGGAATGGCTGCTTTATTTACCATGAGCTTAGCTGAAAGGTTTCTAGGGACTGAAGATACTTGGGTTATAATCCTGTCATTTGGTGACTTAATATTTTTATATTATCATGATATTAGCATAATTCTGACCTCTATTTTGCAGCATTTTATGTCTTTCAAGCACTAATTTTGATGTTGTACCCGTAGCGTATAGCATCAACAAATACTCACATCATTCCCTATTTTACTGAACATTTGGTGTGAAGTATTAAGTCTGATTTAATGTTATTAGTGCCTCAGAATAGTGCAAAATACATGGATGTAGGCATTCATCTCTCAGTTTACCATAACACTGCCATAAAATGTTAGTAAATGGTGATAAACGTTTCTTCTCCCTTTTCCTTTTTAATTCTTCCTGCTGGATGTTCTGCCTCTAACCAGAGGGCTTGCAAACTGATGCCAACTCACCCGCGTAGATCAATCATGGGGTTTTTTCTACTTGCCCAAGCTGCAACTGAGCAATTGAGGTTGGCTCAGTTGCAATCCCTCATTAAAACTAGTGTCAAAGTAGCATCAAGCTTTAGGTAGTGTAGCACTTGGATTCAATTTTGAATATTTTTTGAGACCAAAGAATCAATTAAAAAAATTAGACAATTTATGGCAAAACCAGAAGCTTTCTGCTTTTTTTTAAAGAAAGTAAGAGAAATAGAAATATTGTTATATGTTGCCTGAGACTCAGTGTCTTTACAAACAAATACTTTAACTTTTAATTGTGAAACCATAAGGAAGATAATTATACTAATGATGACATGTCTTTTTCTTTTATAGAACTGTGTTACTTAAGATCTTCCTTTTGCAAGTGACCAAACTGGCAGCCCTAAAGCCCTCAATTTTTACACAAAGATAGCATGTTTTTCCTCACAGGTTAGCTACCAAAGGTTTTTCCAACTCTGCATGCAATATTGCTTCGTTCTGATTTTTCAGCCCCTAACACTTGTAGTGTGAGTCAAGGAAAGGCCAAACTGAAGATATTTATGGTGATTGCTTCATGATATGGACACCTGCCAACAAATAAGTTCATTCCTTCAACCATTTCTAACTTACATGAGATCAATATCCAGGCTCTCTAGCAATAACCTTGCATCTATAATTGATATTGTTTATTGGCCCGTGGTGCTGTGTGCAATAAAATGACTAAGAAAGGGCTAGGAGAATAAATATTCACCTAAAGAAAAAGTCTCCTGGAAACGTATCAATAAAGAAACAACCTATGATGTAACTTCAAGTCCAAACATTTAATATACTGGTCTCAGAGCACAAAATGAGGAGAAAAATAGAAGTTATGGGCGGGCATATCCATAATAATTTCTGAGCAAAGAGTAATCAAGGTTTTTCTATTGTATTCCTTATATATGTAGTCCTGAGAAGAGACACCCTAAATGGGTTGCCTGATCCACATGAACAAATGCCAAGGAGTAGCAACAGAAAGCAACTACAAACAGTTCCCATTACTGAATAGGTGAAAGAACACGTACTGACTTTGTACAAGTACAAAGAAATTAAGAGAAAGGAAAAGTGAGATAACTGAGGAATATCAAAGTATACATGAGGTTGGGGCTAAAGTGCTTATGTGGCAATGTTCACATAGATGACATCATATAAAAATACCTCTGTTGGTGCCATAAAATACCACATTGATTAAATAGTCTATGAATAATCTTGACAAAAGACACTGCATGCAACTCTGAAGTGTACTGGGAGCTAGGATCTTGCAAAGAAGTAGTTCAGGATGGTAGATTAATATTTATTTGCTTTCTCTTCTTCTTCTAATCATAACTCTCCAGTTAATTGGCCTAGTTAATTTATGAAATCAACTCTAGATCAGAGAAACTGACAAGCAGTCATTCAGGAAAGGATATTACAGTTTAAAAGCATGAAGGATAGCAGTATAAATGATATATATTCTGCTATTAAGCAACTCACCATAAAGTGAATTACAATGAGTGTAGATTGAATGTATTTTAATGTGTCAAAAATGATTTTATGTAACGTGCAAACTTCAGGTTTCATGGTCATTCTTAGTAACATGACTCTACTTCCTTCAATTTCTGGTCTAAATCCACTTTAAGTATATGCTTTTAGAGAACTAATTTGTACTTCAGTTTAAGCATCAATACCTTTTTGGTATGAATACACATCACCATAGGTCTAACTCACTCACTCAAGCCCTGTGGTATTGTTCTGTTTGCCTGCATAGCTGCCTCCCCTTAACACTGAATTTAACGACCTATTTAAACCAGAGAAAAGGGTAGATGTCTCAGAGATATTAAGCTCCAATGAGTTTCATGAAATAAGTGCCCATGTACAGGATAAAGATCTAAATTCTGAAGGAAAAGCTCACAAAGCAAAGCAAGCTCAACCATGTTTTTTGGATACCGGCATCTTCAGACTATACATGGTAGTAGCCTATAAATATATAAGGCTTCATTAGCTTCATTGATCCTGGAATGATTTATTTCCTTAACATGGGTTTGTTTTTTTTTTCTCAGTAGAAGCTTATCAGTAAATGATTTCTATACATAAATACTTCTTTCTCAGAAATACATTTTACTGACAAGCAAAATCTTCTATCTCAAACACTAACTTGTGAAGCTTCAGACTTAATCTTGTGAATGTTCTTTCATGCAGTATCTCCTAATTTTTAAGACACATGATGACAACAGACACTAAGAACTGTACGAATATGAAAAATATAACATTCTACATTCTTTCTGTGAAGACAGCAGAGAACTGCTTTTGAATCTGACACCAACTAATAGCTCTCTTCAAAAATGCCCTTTGAAAAATCAAATACCATTTTGGCTTGGCTGGATTTACAAACCTATTTGTACAATTGAGAAATTCTTTTCTAATGGGCCTTTTAATTCTTACAGGAAGTTCCATTTCTGTTATCAATGTAACAAAAATCAATTGTGATATATCTTCAAGTTATCATTACACTAAATAAAACTGCTGGGTCTTCATGGGCCCAATCCAGTAGTATACGAGTGTTACTGGGCACTCGTGCTGGGGTAAGCCCAAAAGGACAGCCCTTAATGAACTCAGAATGCATACTTAGCACGTATTCCAAAAGAGTAATATAGATTTTCACACAGAACTAAAATCTGAGATTTAGGTAAAGCAAGAAGTACAGACCAAGTCACTGTCAGGCCTTGCAGTGATGCTTATGAGCTCAACAGCACACTCCAGAAGCTCCCATTAATGTCCACCACAATTATCTGTATGTTACCACTGCAGAACAGAACTTTGCAAGCATCTGTGGTTAGTTGCAAAACTTACTCAGAGCTCACAGGTCTTGGTAAAGATGCCACAGTAACTGTTAGTGAATGTGATCATCTGGAATTAAATTCATTCTCTGTGCTCTAGGAAGTTCCCAAACTTAGTCTGGCACTTTCCGCTATGCGTCAGAATAACATTTGCTGCAGAATGCTCTATTCTCTTGTTAAGCATTCAGACTGAACTTCTCTTTTTGGCTCACTAACAGAAGTCTGACCTATTTGCCTTTTGGAAGTATGCCAAGATGAGACTAGCAAGGTGCAAACTGACCTGCTCAGAGGTCACCAGCACTTGAAAAGAAAGGGTGATCAGGTACTACACTTGAGAGAAAATCACACACCAACTAACTGACTAGGTGGGATTTACGTGGATTATCATAGATCAAAATTTTAGAAGGAGTGTCAACATGTCAAATTTTCTTTAAGAGAAGGCAAGAAGTTCATCCAAACACTCTAAGGGCTTTATTTAGCATAACACCTTCTGCTCTATGGCTTAAAAGGGCTACTACTGCCTCAAAAAAAAATCATGTTCTGTCAGATTATTCAAAAGAATTTAACTTTTGGGAGAAATGTTCTCTTAGTCCAAACATTCTTTATGAATCCTGTAGTAGTTTGCCATCTCAGGGCTGAACATGTTTATTTCAGATTGGAAAGAGACAGCTCATTTCTTCATCTTCTAACTTCACAGTTAACCTCATTGTTCACACAGGTGGATTATCTCCACTGTCTCTACAGATTCTTGTTGATACATTTTGGTTTCATATTTCTCTTTTCTTAATGGAGTAAGACAATAAATTCCTAAAATAAGAGTGTATACATTGCACTGCTAATTCCCTATTCAGTTATTCTTAGTAAGTATGGGTCATAGCTTCAAAATTTTTCTACTTACTGGCACACATTTGTTTTGCTCCACAGAGGCTTTCCTGGGTGAATGTTCTGAAAGGTTACATTGTATCCCATTTACAAATTATGTTTTAGTGTATTGCACATTTCTTGTCAGTGACAGGTTGTACACAAAATATAGGATGACACATCTAAGAGTCTGACACTCTCAAAAAG